>JAOWBB010001840.1:0-155933 GCA_028565995.1 Ricinus marginatus | reverse complement strand
CCCCCCCCCCCCCCCCCCCCCAGGGAGCAGAACTGCTTAAATTCCGGCCGGGGATTATTCTGGAGTCTCGCACCGCGGCAGACGACGCAATTTCGAATATCTGGATCTGACAATCTGGCAGGTTGAAATACCCTTCGAGTGGGTTATGCGACAGAATAAGGAGTGTATCCGGTGCGTCGTTATTTATAACGATGTCAATTTCACAAGATAAAAAGAAGCGTGATGGAGGCGTTTGCGTACATGTAACCGAAAGGCTTTTTTCTTCTTTTTCCGGCTGCCAACATTTGGAACGTGAAGTTTTCGCTGTTGTGCCACCGGCCGAACGGGCGATTTTGGCTTTATCGGCAGCCGTCGGGAAAAAAGATCGCAACTTTTAACTGGGATCGATATTCCGACGGGCTTTTTTTTTTTTTTTTTTCCGGGGGAGGGTTTCGGTTGCGTGAGAAGGGGCAGTTTACCCTGCTGGCCGGTGTTTTTCTCCGGGAGGCGAAACGGAAAAATTCACGTTTTCGGAGCGGGGTGACTCGCCGCGTTTTTCGAGAAAAAGGAAAGAGAGAGCCCCCGACGTTTCTCCAAGGCGCGGGGGTAAAGCGAAAATTTTATTACTCTATGAAATTGGGATGGCGTGCGAAGCCTCCGGGACGCAGGTCGACGCTCCGAGCGACCGAGTTTCCCTCGTCGAAGACGAGGCCCGCGGAAAAAGTAAAAATTTCCCGGTTCCGACTCCTCGAGCTTCGGAATCGATCTCGCGCTGCCGGAAACCGCAGCATCGCGTAAAGCTGACAGAAAAAAAAAACCTCCCCCTCCCCGTCCCCTGCATCCCCCCGCCGATGGAAACGCGAACGAAATCTCGGGAAACAATCGCGGAACCGATTCGTTATCCCTTTCGACCTTTTCCGAATTGCCGAAAATCGGTTTCGTCCAAATTAGTTTTCTGCCACGTCGCATGGCGGGCCCCGAATAATTAGGTTTCGGCTGTCGAATGTAATGCGGCACCTTTTGATCCGACCGGAAGCGACGTTTTTCGGCGAGCGATCCCGCACTGCCGTGACGTGCGGTCGGACGCCGGAGGATGCCTTTCCGGCAGGTTAAGTGAAGGACTGGTTGCAGGCTGCTGAAGTGGCAGCGCCGCTGCCGACGCTTTCCGCTGCCTAACCTGGTGAGCCGTTATCTCCGTTTTTCTGTTTCAGGCCGTCAGCGGGGTGCGCAAAACGCGGATCGACAATAATTGGGCCGTAATGTGAGGATTCTCGAGATGCCGGAAGCATGAGGGCATCGGCGGCGGCATTATGCTGGAATTTCTTCCTGTTTCTCTCGGCCCTGCTGGATGCCACGGGTAAGCCACTCTTGGACGTCCGTCACTTCCGATCCGACCGCGGATTTCAATCTTCGCGACTCCTCCGGAGGCTTTTTAGATTCTTCCACCCCCCCCGTGCGGGACCGAACGAGAATTGACGGAGCGGAACATCTTCCAGGCATCGCGTTGCCTCGCCTGGAAAATTCTCGGACGCCCGCGCCGCATAATTAATTTTTCCGAATGAACCGCGGGAGTGCGGAGCTTGCTTTTGCGGGTACGGCAGACGGGAGAGATCTCAGAGGATTAAACCTCGCTTGTGTGACCCGGGAGGGAGGGAAGAAGCGTGAAGTAAAATTTTCCTTTTTTTTTTTTTTTTTGACATTTTCCCTTCTAAATTCCTAAAATTTTCGGCCCCGGAAACGCTCCGAGCAGCCCGAATTTTCCGACCCGGTCGCTTCAAGGTAAAAACCTTTGCATTTCCCGCGCTCTTCTTCCGCAATCGCGAGGGGTACCTGCCGCGTCCGGCACGTAGCCTCCCCAAATGCTCTCCATTCCTCTTGCCCGTCATATTTCTCCTTTAAATTTCCCGGGGTTTTCAAATTTATATCATGGATTTCCTCGGGGAAATCCCCGAGGAAGCGTAAAGGTCCCCTGCATCCGAGTTGCATGCAAATCGAACCCTTTTTCACCTTTTTTTTTTCTTTTTTTTTTCCTCCCGAATCGTGTCTCGGGTCAAAACCGTCTCCCGGACGAAAATTTTCATTGCTTCAATCAATCCGACTTTTTCCTTTTTGAAAGATGCAACGTTCTCGCTCCGGTTTTTCCAGCATGCCGGTGGGACTCGGCCGGAATATTGGAAGTGCCCGAAACGGGCTTGCCTCCCCGGGAAATCGAAGTTAAAACGCTACCAAGGAGCCACACTGGTCTGGGGGGGGTGAATTTCTTCTGCAGAAACTTCGGTTAATGAATGACTGAGGGAGTTTTTTTTTCTTCCTCTTTCCCCCCCCCCTCTCCCCCGCCCCCCGGGATGATGAAAGGGAAGGATCCGACATCAAAGCAGGCGTTGGTCGTCGGATCGTGGAATTAACGAAATGAACATGACGGGAAGAGAAGGGTTTTGAAATTCAATGAAATGCAAAAGATGACGAGACACGGTTAATAAAATCATCCCCTTTTAACTATTACCGGCAAATGCACCCCGAACGAAATTATCTGCCGAGTCTGAAATAATTTAAATAATATTAGTTAATTAAACGTCTGTTTAAAGCACCGATATTAAAAGTAAATTATCCGCTAATGATGGATAATGACTGAAATTTTTCATCCTCTCCGGTTACAAAACGCTTTCCTCCCTTTTGCGACGCGATGGATTCTGCTTTCCGAAAGCATTTTCCAGGTTCGGCCGCCAAACGCTTCCGAGCCGATCCTGCGGGCGGGGGGGCCCGCAGGACGGAAACCGTCGCGGGACGCGCGTCCCGTTCTCCGGGGTGGCGGCGTTCGTTTCCCCAGGTTTTTCCCGAAAGTTTTCTCGCTCGCTTTCCCGGGCAGTTTCCCCGTTTCGCGCTCCGAGGAAACCTTTTCGCTTCTAAACTGTAAAATGCTTTCGATAAATAATGTAACGCACGAAGAACCCAAAAAAATTTTCCTCGACGCTCTAAGGCGGGGGGGAAGAGAGAGGAGTCCGTTTCCTTTCAAAGGAAAATGTGAAAATGGAAAATTCGATTTTGGGTTTCGTTCAGACTGCCGAAGACCAATTTTGCATGGCATTTAAACGCAATTGTCCGGGATAATTTGATTTTTTTTTTTTTTTTCTTTCTTTCTTTTTCCATGCGACTTATCTGGAGAATCGAAAGTTTCGAAAAGAGGAGTTATCTGGAATCAGAGAAAACGGAATTATTTAAATAGATAAAAAAACTGCATTTTAGGAAATTAAACGTCTCGCGCGTGTCAGGGCGACGTCTTTTTTTCCGGAGGATGAAATTTTGAAAAACGGAAACCTTCAGCGGACGAGGGATGAGGAATTAAGAGTTCAGGATTTTCCACAGCGGGAAAGACATAATGGCAGCTTTTCGGCCTCGCTGTCTTACCTGCGGGAGGAGTTTTTGCGGTTCCCGCAGGGTTCGAAGCTAATTTTTCTTCCTTCGCGCTGCAATTTTCCTTTTTTTTTTTTTTTTCGAGATACTTTACGGGATTGCGCCCCGACATTCCCGCAGGGGCGGTCGGCCCGAGCGTCGGAAACCGTTCTGGAGTCGTCCCGGAGTCGCAAAAAAAGGCGTCCGTCAGCGAAGATCAATGAAAGTCGGGCAATCTGATCGCGTCGCTCCTTGTTATCCCGTGCGAAACAATCCGCGACGCCTTTTTCCCCCGGGCCGCCTGCGGCGGGGAGGAAAAAATCGTCCTCCCCCCGGATGTGGCACGACAGCGCCCGGAAGAGAGGTCCGCAGATCGAATCCGCGTTCTTTGGCCCCCGGCGAAGGCGTTTCCCGGGCGGAAAAGTCTCCAGTCGATGCGTCCCTCGCGTAATCCTCTTAAGCGCCGCCGAGTTTTCCACCTCTCGGGCCCTTTTTCCCTTCGGCAATTCAATTTTCCAGGCTCGGTCCGCGGCCGACCGAGTGAAGTTCGCCGATTTTTTTACCCGTCGACAGAGGCTTTTCAGCTAAGAAAGCTGTCGTTCGCCGCTTTTCCTCGCGTCGAATTCCCTCCTTCGGTTCTCGCCTTTGCTAAAAGCTTTTATTTCTTTTTCCTTGCCCAGCCCGCGCGTTTCAGCGACGGAGTCGTCGAATGCCGAGGCCCTCAAATCGAGACACGTTTTCCTGCAGCGAAGCAATATTCGCGGGCCGATAATTACAAGAATCCCGCTGAATTAATTTAATTTCACCGACATTTTCAAGTTTTGTCTGAGCTTTCGCAGATGTGGATAATTAACGAGGGCTTGCTCTGCCGTTCACCGTTTAGTTAATTTATATGGTTATTCACGTAGTTCGTAAAACACACGGCAAAGTCACGTTATCCTCCCTTCCTCCGTGGTAAGGCACCGCCGGCCGTTCTTTTTCTCCTCCCCGATGTTAAATAATTAACCCCTTAATCGAAGACTAAGAAGACGAATCGCCGACGAATAAGGAAAATCAAACGCGCTGTCGGCGCTGGAGACTCTCCCTTTTGCCTTTGGATTTGGTGCTCTCTCGGAGTGAGGCCTCCCTTAAGGGAGAACCGGGAAGCGAATCCGTTTACGCCTCCCTCGGCGTTCTACAACCGTAGAACGGGTGGCATTTGCATGCCTACCGTCTGCTCTTACCCGCTGCAGTTACGTTCGGAACCTCTCCGTGCTCGGACCCGTCAACAGGTACCGAATCGGGTTCGGATGGCTTGACCCGATCCCTCTTACTGAAAATTCGTCGGAAGCTTTCGCATTCCAGCATTTTCCGTTTGCAGAAGAAACCCGGCGTCTGACCTCGGCTCGGGGGATTGCCTTCGATGCGGGGGGGGGGGGGGCGACCCGAAGGTTCAACCTTCGGCAGATCCTTTTTCGATGCTTCGCTTGCAGTGAGAATGTTCGTAACGCGCATCCCCGATCGTCACTGCCTTTCGCCCTTAACAGCAAAGTTTGCTTTTCTTCCCGTTCATTGCCCGGTTAACTTATGGTTACGCGTTCGTCGTTAAACATTCATATTGTTTCCCCGGACGGAAGGGATGTTGGTCCTAATACCAAACGGCTATTTGCATAAAGGGTAAATTTAAGTCGCACGGACGAAGTTTCAAAATTTGGGATGCAGAGAAAGAAAAAAAAAAATTTCCGACACTTCGCTTTTTCAAATTTTGGGCGGAACCCGGGGCCGAACCTGCTGAAAAATGGCCCGTTTTTCCGAGGGACCATTTCTCGCCGTTTTCCCCAAATCCGAGGTAATTAAGCGAGTCCACTTTCCGAACCGGGAAGCGATCGCCACTGGATCTCGGATCCAGGATCCATCCGCGGCGGAAGGTGATCCGCGATCAAGTCGGAAAATCCGGGAAAATTTGCCCCCGCGGCAGAAAGGAGGAGCGAACGGGGGGGGGTGGGGGCTGTTGCGACTCCCGAAAATGGGAACCGATCTGTGGATCCATGCCAAGGGGGTTCCCGATACAAATCCCGACAGCTTTAGCAATAAAACCCAATCTCTTTCAATTATTCTGCTGAATTATCGCCTTGCCATTGGCGAAAAGCTCGGGGGGGGGGCGGAAAAATTTCGGCGGGGGACTCCGCCAGAAGAGCATTTTCCATAAAGTGCAGGAGGGTCGTGAAAATAGTTAAAAACAACCCCCGAGCAATTGGGGGTTTCAAATTTTCGTTATTGGAGTCGCAGAGCCCGAGCTTTTCTTAGCAATTTCTCCGTGCTCCCCTCGGTTGGGGTGAAAAGCACTCCCCTAATGCCCATAAATACTACCGGAAGAATTAATTGCTTTTTCTTTCGATTCTGGTTGAAGCAGAGAGGGAGAAAGATCTCGTTCCCTTCCCTCGAGCTTGTGGATAAAAAAAGAAAAAAAAGAAATCAGATAATTCAATACACATAAACTTATCCGGATCCACTCCTCGTTGATTATCTGAACTTTTATACATGAAAAATCCTTCCGAGGCCCAATAAAGCTGATTTGGCGTCTTCTGCAACCCTCTTCTTACATACAAGCTGTAAAATCTGTTACGACGCCCCGCAGTTCGTCTGTAAACGATTTTCGATTTCTTTCTTTTGTAAATCTACCACCCTAATCCCGTTCGCCACTTCTCATGATTTTTCCATTTGCGATGCCACCTTTTGCCGTATTTATCTGTATTTCAACTTTCCTACCCCTCTCCCCCGCAGCATTCACTTTTACATTTTTGTCGTGCCGTTTGAAATTTTCCCATTATTGGATTTGGATGACGAAAAATATTTTTTTCCCCGGTCGAAAGTTTTAAAAAAAAAAAAATTCGCATTTCCTGTACTTCGACTTTTCAGAGCAACACCCGCGTGCCCGGGGAAAAATCGGCATTGTCTTTTTCAGCTTTTTCCCATTGAAGTCCCGGCTTTTCCATTTTTTTTTTCCTCTTCCCTTAGCGCTCCGTGCAAAAAAATGCAGAAGGCGAAATTTTCCCTGATTAAACGGGGAGAATTCAGAAGTTGGGAATAAATTTGGGGTAGCAAAAAGAAAAAAGAAAGAAAAAAAAAATCTGAAACACAAAACAATTAATTAAAGAAAACAGAAATGAAAGTTTTCTTCGGCTTTTTAAAATTTCCAGCGGATGCGAATTGTCGAAGGAAAAAGTTTTGAACCGGAAGGCGATGTCGGGAAGGAAGGAGGGAAAAGCTGGCATGTAGGAGGAAATGACGAAGCCTTTGTTTCTGCAGTAGACGTTTGCCGCGAATATTTTCGAATCGGATTCGCTCTCATTTCTCCGTTCAAACTTGCTTTTGCTCGAGGAGCGGCTGAAACGGGAGAACCGCCGCGTTATCTCATCTGAATCGTACGCGAGC
The DNA here is from genome assembly GCA_028565995.1 of Ricinus marginatus. Lineage (NCBI taxonomy): Eukaryota > Metazoa > Arthropoda > Insecta > Psocodea > Ricinidae > Ricinus > Ricinus marginatus. The sequence continues at coordinate 149,150 of JAOWBB010001840.1, read as the reverse complement.
ATACATCCCGTCGAAAGGCCTCGCAACGATTTATCATTTCGAATGCGACGATAAACGCATCCCGTCACGCATCCTAAAGAGGTGATTCAGCGGAGTCCTTTTTTTTTTTTAAAACCGCTGTCGCTGGAGAAACAAAAAAAAAAAAAATCCTTAAAGTTTCCACAGCGAAACGGAAAAGCGAACTGCGAAATCCCAGGCTGCTACAATGAGTGCGTTCGGTAAAACAGTTTTATGCAGCGTCCGCGGTTGCCGCTGTGAATCGCCAGCCTTTGCGGCAACCGGATCTCAACCATTTATGCATAATCCTCGGCGACTTTTCTCGCGGATCGTTTCGCCGCTAAAGTCTCCGATGAGGCCAATCCAGCGTGCTTCAGAAATTGCGGCAGACAAGCCATTTTCCCGGCGAATTTTAATGACCGCCATAAAATTTCGGCAGCGGTTTTTATTCCCCGGTCGAAAATATTCGCGCCGACGTCGTTCGTTCGCCCGTGCCGGACGCACCATCAAATTTCGCCCAAATCTGCTTTTGCCATCTTAAAATTTCACATTTTTTCCCTCTTCTTCCTGGAGGGCTGGAAAAAATACGATCGTCGAACGGTTATTGCTGGAATGAGACTTTTCGAATCGAATCGAAACGTTCAAGCCGGAGTAAATATGTGCGGCAGCCCTTCTCGAAGGGGTTGTAATCCCGGTTTCCAACGACTGGTTTACGACGTGCACGCAGTCAGGGGCAGCTTGGCCGGCGCTCGCTTCGGAAAAAATCACGACGGAAACCGATCCCAGTTTCTAATTAGAAAAAATCGCTGTTGCGTTATCCGCTCTCGGTCGTGGCCGTGGAAAATTTTATTCTTCCCGCTTTTAAAATCCGAAATCCCCGGTTTCCATTATCGGGTTTTCGATTTAATCCGTCCCGGGCCAAGGATGTAGGCGAAATGTGACCGGAATTTCCAGCGACGCGTTTCGTGCCCCGATGGGGCTCGCGGTAAGTGCCACTTCCCGAACTGGATGTTTTTGAATAAGTTGAAATACTCGGAGCGGGTACAGTTTTTTCAACGGCCGTGTCCTGGAGCTGATTTCTGTCGATCCTAAGGCGTCAACCTCTCGGACCGTGCCCCCTTCCGCAGGGCTGCCACTCTAAAGGACGGATCACTCCTCTCATTTTTCTCTCCCACCTCCGGGAGTTTACTTGTCGCTTTGCTTACAATTTCATGCTCCAAAAGGAATCGTTTTATGAGTTTTCCATCCTACATCTTTTATTCATTGTGATCGCGAATTGCTTCTTTTCTTTATTTCAAAAGCTTCCTTCTCGCATTTTTTCGCTTTCCTTCATCCCCTTTTTTTTTTTTTCTTCTCCCAACCAATATCTCATTATCCCCGGTATTGAATTCTTATACCTTTACTCCTTTTTTTTTTTGGGAAAGGAAAAAAAAAAAGGAAAATCCATCAAAGCAGGGAAAATGAGATTAATTGGCAGGCATTAGGGGAAACGGGATTAGGCGTTTCTTCTTTTTAAATTGATTCCCGGATAAGGACGAATATCAATATTTGGCTTTGTGGTAAGCCCCGCATTTCGCCTGCAGCCGATTATCAGGCACGGCGGCGGTTTTCCGGAAAAAGCAGCGCCGCTTTCCTCGGTGAAAATTCGCGACATCGGGTTCGAAGATTCCTCCGCCACGCGATTTCGGCGGGGGGGGGGGTGTCTCCCCTCGGTGCCCGACCCCCGCACGATTTGGGGAAGATAAGGGCGAAACAACTCACTTTTCGGGGTGAAGCGAAATCTGCTCAAACAGCAATTTTCGAGCGGGAGCGGCCAACGCGTGGACGAAGAACCTCCCGGATCAAGGCGTTTTTCGGGCCCGCGAGAGGAATCCAAAAACCGCATCCCGGCTTCGAAACTCTGCTTCGGATGCCTCAAAAACCGGGTTGGCCCTCCTCGTGGACCGTCTCAAGCGCGTATTTTTATAATATGACAAAAGATTAAGGGAGCTAATAAAACTCTTTGACTTCCAACGCCGGAAATCAGGCGATGTCTTCGGGATAACGATAACGAAGCACTTCCCCCGGAGGCAGCCCCAGGAAATGCCCCGAAAATGACGAGTTTTCCACGCTTCGCTCGACGAAGATCGAAAAAGGGAAAACTTTAATGTCGTTTAAGGGGAATCTTTTCAAGCAGAAAATCTTTGGGAAAAGTTTGAGCTTCCCGGATGAAATGACGTGCAGGCAACAACAGGAGCACATCGCGGCAGCGAACCTTTTATTAAGCAGTCGGCCAACGACGTCCCGACTTCATGCATAACAAATGGACGGCTCATTTTTGCTTCTGGGGCATCGGCGGGTTCCTCCCCGTCCGGGGGGGATGATGAAGAAGAAGAGGGAAAGGTTTTTCTCCCTTGCTGAATTCCGCGGCGGAAATTTCGCGTCCCGCCTCTGCCGGGGCCCCGGTTTTTCGCTTGCCTTCGCGCCCCTCGACATTTTTTCCTTTCCCGTGCTGCAGCCGACGAAAGCCGTCGATTTTTTTTTTTCCGGAATTTTCCCGGGGAAAAAAAAAAAAAAAGAAAATTGAAGTCGAAGAGAAGCTTTCCTCGGTGAAAATTTAATGGACTTTCCCCCTTGTTTCACTACCCTTTTCTTTTTCCATTTTGATTCGCCTTATTTTTCCACGGCTCCCGGGGAAAGCGGCCTTAATGCCGATATTTGCTGCCCGAAATTTTTATTTTTTTTTTTTTTACCCAGCGACAGGAAATGGGGGAGGGGGGAAGGGGGTGGCTTCCGGCGATAGCTTTTGGAATCCCCAGAATGAGGAGGCTCGTGAAAAATTTAATGTGATTTCATTGAATGGAAGGAAGTTTTCCTCGCCGGGAGTTTTCCCTTTGTCCCCTGCATCCCCCCCCCCGTGCGCCCCCGCTTTTCGGCATTCCCTCGATCGGGCATTATCCCTACGCGCGCAAACGTTCAATCCGAACGCAGTCCAAAGCCGGGAAAACTTCAGCGTGCACATGAACGGCGGACGGAAAATGACAAAAGCGAATTTGTAATTTAACGCGCGGCGATTTATGCAGAATGCAACGTTTTCGCGGTTCTTCGCTTATATTGTCCTTATAAAAAAAAACGCGAAAAATTCAAATGTTAAAAATCTCAGAGAGCGACATCGAAACCGAAGTCGCTCAGCGAGCGGGTCACCTTGCAAACCTGCGACAATTATCGGATTGCTGCACTTCACGGCGATTTTCACGCGGAAAATGCGGCGACGCATCGCGGTTGGAAGGGAGTCGAAAACAGTTTGAAGCATGGAAAAGGCAGTAAGAAAGGCTCTTCTAAGGGATAATTTTTGCGCTATTTATCTAAAACTTTTACAGCTTCTCCTCATTTTTTTTTTTTCTCTCCGAGGAGCCCTAAAATTTTAAAAATTTACGGATTATTCCCTTCCCCATCTCCCGCTCACAGGAAAAAATGTATAAATATTATAAAAATGTGTACACTCATAAATATTATGAAAATTTTTTCTCTTTTTTTCACTAAATTCCCTTTTTTCCTTCTTCTTTATTTGAATATTTTAAAGGCTTATATTTTGACATCCGCTAATGAGTTTCCTTCTTTTTCACCACGTTCCCGAGTCAATTTGAGGCGGGGAGCATCAAAAATCGAAATTCAAGTAACGCGTAAATATTCATAAATTAATATTTCATTTATTTATATTTTTTTTTTTCCGGGGAGTATGCATGAACATTCTCGCGGCAGAAAATTTTTACCCGGGGAAAGCCGCTTTTGACTTATTTATGCTTTGAATTCACTGAAACGTTGTAGAAAGGAAGAAAATTATATTCGCAATTTCGTCATTATTGCCTTTGAGCGCTTGAAGCTTAACATTCCATTAGGGGGTTCAAATGGCGGCTCAGGTTCGAAGGTATTTTTCCGAGCAGCCAACTTCCGCCGGTTCGGAGCTTCGCGGGCCGCAGAAATTCCGCAAGGTGCAAAAGAAGGCGGAGGCTCGGGGCAAAATTTGCGAGTCACGTTGGCAATTCCGATTTCTCGGGCCGCTTGCGGGTGAGCGAGCCTCGGCGGATCGTCCCCGAAACCGATCCGTTTGACTCTTCCGCTCCGAAATCCGAGTCGCTTTCGTGGCAGGAGACAACGCGCGGATCCGCACATCAATCGCTTGAATTTTGAGTTCGGAGTTGCTCCACGGAGCGTCGTAAATTTTCACAAGTTCAGAAGATTACGCTGCCGCGTCCATAATCTCCTTAAATGCGGTTTTACAACCCGGGCGAAGACACTTTCCGGGGCTGCCGTGCGTCCGCCGAATTAAGCATGTATAATTTAAGGTACGTCAGCCGCGATTAAGCGCAAGGCAAAAGCAACTTCTTCGCCCTTGTTTTCCCTTTTGGGGAGGCTTCGGCAGCCCCCGGAGAAGCTTCCGAAAGGAACGTCTCTGCTTTTCCGTGTCAATATTCGAATGCCTGGGCTGCTTTTTTTTTTTTTTTTTGTTCCTTCTGGAAGATTTTATTCCGGGCGGAGGAAAGCGGTTACCTCGCCTGTTGAAAAGGTTAAAAATGGAAGGAAATTTACCAGAAGATAATCCAATTGAGCTAAACCAAGAGGGAAAAAGTCAGCGGATAATATTTTTCGGCAGTCCGGAGCCCGAATTATTTTTCCGGCGCGATGGAAACCCGAAAATGATTTTTTCTCCATCTGAATCCTTTGGCTTCCCGCGTCTTCGGATCACCGGGAAATTACCGGCATCGAAATCTCGATCGAGATTTTTCGAGTCATCGGAAGTCCACACCTCGGATGTGCGGTTCCTGCTTCCTGCAACTTGCACTTGATCTTAAAACGCGGGAGATCTCGAGGATCCCGCCTCGCTCTGATGAGATCCCGATCCGTCCCGGCTCCGCAGGGCGACGGGACTTCTTTTTTTCGTTCCCGAGATTGAGGAATTTTTGAAAAATTCAAAATTCACGGGAAAACTGAGAATTTCATTACGTCGAAAGCCCGGAGTCGTGCAGTAATTTAATGACGGCAAAAACTCCTCTGCGTTTCGCCCGCACCGGCCCGCTGGAAAGTTCGAGTCGGAAAATGACAAAAACGCGATTACAAGAGCTAACTTCAGCGTCGGATGTCGAAGAATCCTGCTCGATCGGGGGCGTCGCGCTTTCGAAGCTGGAGAATTATGAAAAAGTTCTGCGGATGGCGGGAATCCGAAGTCAGCGTTCGAGCCAAGTCGAAAAAGGCTTTTCCCCCCCCGCGACAGGCTGCGGGAAAGATTTCCGGATCCGCTCGCGGACGCTGCAGCCGAAACGGAGCCCCACGCGGGCCAAGGAGGAAATTCACCGCTGGGCCCTCTCAATTTGAGCGCGTGGCTTTTCCCCGGCCACCTCTCAACCTTAAAAAAAAAAAAAAAAATCGCTTTCCTTTCATCCCCCCAGCATCCCTTCCGAATGCCTCATCAGTCATCGTCATCCGCCAATATCCGGTAATGGATAAGTCTGATCGGCGGATTTATTTTCGAAAAATTTAATTCACTTTTTTTTTTTTCTCCATTCACCGCGGGCCCCAGTAAACCGGGGCCCGTTCTTCGGTTTTTTCGAGACGGCGGAATGTCGAGGCGCACCTTCCGCCCGCACTTAAAACCTAAAAATTCGGTGACGTGATTAAAAGGTAAAACGAAATATTTGCTTAAAAGGAATTCGAATTTTTATCCCTTGCCCTTTGATCAAATAAAGTGACACGTTTTTGAAAGCGGCGAAGATCAATTTCCGTGTCCGGAGCTGAATAAGGGGAAATGAGCCATGGAGAAAACGAAAACTGAGGAGCTCGGAGGCAGTGCACGCTGCCGAGATGCGAAATTAAATCCCGGATCAGACGATGGCAGAATAAAAACATTATTTATTCTTTCTGCTGCAGTGAAGGAGCTGTGCCTGTGCTACGAGATCCAGGTCCCCGAAAGCTACACGGCATTAAACGGAGACTTGGAAGTCACCGTGATCAACCTTCGCAGGTCGCCCTCGGAGGAAGTCCGCCTGGAGCTGCTCGACGTCGAAGTCGTCCGCGGCGACGGCAAAGCGGTCGTGAAAAGGTCTCCGATCGAGGAAGGACCCCGCGTGAACCGCAGCGCCTTGGTCAAGTTCGTGGACACGAGAAATAACGGCACCGGGGGCGTCGATTACGTCGACGACGTCGGCTACGCCGAGCTCGAGGGCGAGTACGTCACGAGGCAGAAGCCGGCGGAAGCCCCCTCGCGGGCGACCGACGCGAAAACCCGCAGGAGATGGACAGTCCTGGGTTCGATCGTCGTTCCCCCGGCTGCGAGAAGCGAAAACGGCAGCAGCGCGGTGAGGGTGAAATTTCCGTGCGGCATGGTCACCAGGGGTGGACCTTTCGGTCTCCGCCTCAGGGGGGTGGACGAGGCAAAGAACACGCCCCCGAAGAAAAGGAGAAACAAGTTCGGCAGGGCGGATGCCTCCTTCAAGTCGCTCGAGGTAAGGCGAGCTCTTCGGACGTCCGCCGCGAAGCTGCAGCCGGGGCGCAATTTCGGAATCTTCTTCCTTTCAGGATCACCCGGACCCTTCCGTGGTCGGCCTGGACGTCCGGTGGCCGCCCGCGGTGCTCTCCATCAGTCCCCGCCACATCGAAACGTACCCGGACGTCGGCGTCACCGCCTTCGTGCAGTTCCTGCCGACCGCGTGCTCTCCCGCCGTGGGCGCACCCGTGCCGGAAACGTGGCTGGATCTGCTGTCCTGCGGTCACTCCGTCGCCGGATGCATCGACCCGAACTCGACGTTCAATCAGGTGAATCCGTCCCGTCGACATTTTTCGATTTCTCTCCGGGCCTTTTTTCCTTTTTCCTTGATGCCAATTAATTCCGGGAGTCGCGAGGCCCCGACGGGGGCCCTTTGAAACTCGGAAACGACGCGGCGGCAGCGTTTCTACATAATTTTCCCGTCCTCTCCACATAAAATTCCTGCGGCGAGGCAGCTGCGGCCATAAAATTTAATGTGAAAATTTTTTTTTTCCTTTTTTTCCCAACTTTTCAACTGAGGGAAACAATTTTTGTCTCTTTCGCCCTTTCAAACGCCGAACTCGCAACTGGATAGTTTTTGCCGGAGCAAAATGGATATAAAACTTTTTTCCGCGATCCTCTCCGGAGAAAAAGGATCGGCCCAACCCCCGACGGCCGTGCCTCCCCGAAAAACCACTACATTCACATAGTAAAGAACAAACAATGTGCCCACTGTATAAGGAAACAAAGTTGCCTTTGTGTGTTGGTCGCATACCAAAAAGACCTTTGTGTAGCTGTCAGCAGCAGATTTTCCGCGGCTTTGAAGCTTTTTTTTTTGTGTAATACGGTTGATGATTGGGTTCCTTATTTATCATGTGCGTATGTCTCGGAGGGAGAACCTTTCCCACATGCTGTTGCTTATCATGTTTGTATTTTCCCAATCGACCGAGATTCGGAATGTGGAAACATCAGTCAAAGGGGATTTTCCTTTTTTTCCCCCCCCCCCCCCGATGTCCGACTTAAACTCGGCTCCTTACATCCGAACAATAATGCTATAATGCTCCCGGGGTTTTCAAAATTCATACAGACAAAATTAATTTGATTCTAAACTTGCTTTTGAGCCGGATAATAAAGATGCGCCGCTGCACGGCTATGTATTTTCACAAAGGTAGATAACTGAGCCAGCATTTGGTGGGCGTTATTACTTCGGGGTGGTTTAAGATCCTTTTACGGGATATTAGAACAGGCGTGTATTTGAATAAATAAACCCAGCGCCTTTTATTGTTTCTGAAGCCTCAACCCTTATTGGCAAAGTGATTTCCACTGGGAAAATCGCAAATAATTTCAATTTCGGACAAGATCAAGAACTTTATTTTCCGGCTCGCCATGGGGGGGGGAAGGCGAGGGGGGAGGGAACTGCCGGTTGTCTGTCGAAGGTTCAGACCTCTGGCCCCAGGAAAAGGAAAAAAAAAAGGAAAATCGAACGGATTCCGTTAAATTTCTCGGGAGTTTCCTTCAGCGGGATCCCGAACCGGAAAATTGCCGGGAGGGATCAATCTCCCGAAGGTGAATCGGAATTTGCGCTGCTGGAAATGCGCTGATGGAACTTGTGCGGACACCAAACGGACGGTCATCGATCAGAGCGAGGGAAATCAGACCCTCGTTCTCCGCTCATGATGCAACGCGTTCGAACTGGAATTTTCCGGCGCTTTCCGACGAGTTACCCTTCTCCGGAAGGCTTCTCCCAAATGCCGAAACTCATCTCTTCCTTCCGTAAGCAACTGAAGTCAAGGCCCGGAATTTCAGGAAGATGTTCTCGGGGAAGTTTCCCCAACTGCGGCTGCCGGGGAATTTTTTTTTGCGCCGGGTTCCCCGTCAAGTCCTGCCTAGTGCAGAGACAATGGAGTCAGAAAAACGCGGCAGCAGAGATTTTCGCTTATTTCTGCTCCCATTTTTTTTTTTTTTTTTTTTTATGAAATGCACAAATGAAAAGTAAATAATTCCGGAATAAAATTAAGCAAATGTTTGTTCTTCGGTGTAGGATCCTCAAATGTATTCGGGGATATGGAAAAAAAAATCGTGAGCCGCCCAAAATGAAAATTGAACCTTTTCCTTTCCGCCCCGACACTGTGTTCGGGGAGCGATTTGAGTGTCCGCAAATCCTTTCCGAAATGCTTTGCAAAGGAGGCTCCCGGATGGGAATTTTTTTTTTTTTTTTTATCATTAATTTAGCCCAAACCATTTTTATTTCCCTCTTTTCGTGTGGCGTGTGGCACCCCTGCACTCGATAACGCAAAATGCTTTTGCGGCAAACCAGCCCAGCCTTTGGATTTATAAAATTTCCAGCGTTTTTCGCCTTCCCCAGATGGGGTAGCTTCTGGGCTCCGCGGATAGCTTTTACACGTCGAAACTTCTTCACCGGCACCGTTCCCCGCGTTCGCTTTGAGAATTTGACCGTTCGCCCCTTCGGCTGGACGGCAGTTGCCGCAGAGCACATTTCGAGGCGATCGACTTTAATGATGGAAATGAAAAACCGTCTCCGCTGGAAAAGAGTCTTTCTCCGGAGAGCAAATGCAGGGCAGCAAAGAGCGACGTGGTCATCAATCGGGGTATCAAGCGGTACGTCTTCCGCCAGAAAGAAAATTTTCGAATTTTCCACAGGATTTTCCATCTCGATTCGTCGCCCGGAGAGATGCCCCCAACGTATCTTTGCATCAACTCCATTTTTTTCCCTCTTTTTTATCCGTTCCAAGTCCGGGGTTTCGGCCCCAAAAAAGAAGGCTGGGAATAAGGATAACGGACGGAAGGCCCGAACCGGCCGTAAATAACGATAAAGAAAATTGGTGAAAAAAACAATTTGGAATGAAGAACAGAAAAATTGGATTACCGAGATACGTTGAAAAGTCAGGTAAAAAGAATAAGGAAAATAATGAGACGGAGCAGGGGATTGGTACAAGAAAAGGCTAATAAATCCTTATAAAAGGTTCGTGATATAAGGAGGTTGGCAAAATTGCCAGGGGCTTTCCCTAAGACGGCGGCAAAACGGTTCGAAGTGCCTCGGAAAACCTAAAAATCCAATCTCTCCGCTCTTCTTTCAGGTTGTCTACTCCGAGCAGATAATCGGATATCCCAAAAGGAGAACCATCAGCCTGAGCTGCGAACTCTTCGGCACCGTGGGACATTTCGCTCTCGTTCTGAGATCGGCCCTGCAGTCGGGCTCGCTGATAGAAACGCAGAACAAAGAAGCCTTCCTGAAGGTGGGAAGATCGAGGAACCTCCCGGTTCGAATCCCTCCAAAAACTGTCGGCCTTCCGATATTTCCACGTGGTCGGCGGCGCAAGTCAGCAGTGAATCCCGTCGCAATCGCCGCCAAAACTAAGTTTTTCATTTTTGCGGTTTAACGTTAAATGCTAAAAGGAAATGTAACAGCCGCCCTGGGTGATACCCTTTGTCAATTGCGGCACGGTATGCAGACATTGGGAACGCATCACTCAGCAGTGGACGGTCTCCCTTGCCACGAAATCGAAAGCCCGAAGCTCAGTTAATTTTTTTTTTTTCTGCGGGAAACGGCAACCTTTGAAGTTGGCATTTTCCGCGTTTGCTGCCAGCGTAGGGAAATATCGCCATTTACAAGGGAAACATCAAATTTATCATTTAACTCCAACAGCTTCGACCACATCTTCCCTTCGACGTGTAAATTCATCGTTTAATTTCGCTTTAAACAGAAAGAGGTTCGGCATCGGGAATTGAATGGAAGTGGTCGTATCGGGGTTGTTCTCATAAAAAAAAATAAACCCCCGACAGGATTTCCTTCCCCGGACCTCTCCGCACCCCCGGATTCCCATTCTTTTCAGATGAAAAATTGAAAAAAATTTTTGCTTGGCTTTAATCTTTTCCAAACGCAATTAAATCCTTTCTGCAGATGGATTTACGCTTTTCTGAATCTTAATTTTTAAATTAATTCCTAATATTTTTCGAACACCGAAAATTACAATCCATGCCTGTTTCCATGCACAATTTTCCGCGTTTTCCGTTTCCCGTTCGGCAGGTTAGGTCGGCAATGAAACCGTCGCCGAGAGCAGCAGCTCCGGGCATCGGTCGCGGGTGGGTTTCCCGGAGATTCCTGAGAGTGGAAAATCTCCGGACGGGGACGCGGACGGTCTCGGGACGAGGGTGACTCGGTTTCGTCCTCCTGATCCTTCCTTTGTTTCCAGGCGGTCTGGAGCGAGCAGTACATCTTCAACGTCCACGCCAGGAGCATTTTCCCGTGCGACGTACACGGCGGTGGCGTGGCCGTCCTGTTCCAGTACCCGCAGTGCATCCTCAAAGGAGACAGAGTTCGCCTTTTCTCCCGCCTGAGGGCTGACGTCTCTTCCCTCGTTCCGCCGACCACCCTTCACTACGTCACGGAACAAAGGGTGACCAAGGGGAAGCACAGCCTGCACTTCGACTGCGATCTCTTCAGCGAGCGATTCGTCGAGTACTGCTTCGTGTACGTCTCCCAGGCCATAACTGGGGCCGTCACCGACGTCAGGATGGACTGCGTACCCACTCTGCCCGTATCAGGTGGGTTCTCTCCGGGTTTCGGTACCCGCGGCTGGAGTTTCGGAGGGATGCTGCTCGGAAGTCGAAGTGACTCCGATTTCGCTGGCCTCAATATTCCGGCACTCCAGCAGCAGCCAATTATCCCTTCGATCGATACGGATGAAGATTCACCGGAATGATTGACCGCTTGTTCTGCACGGGTTGTGCATCTCCATCCTTTAGTGTCTTTCTGGTTGGTTTCACTGAATCCGTCGATTTCCTTCCCCATTTTTCCCTTTCCCGGTCGGGTAAACTTAAACGAGCGAACTGCTTAAAAAAAAAAAAATTCTTCGCTCGAAGATCGATCCGGCTCATTCGAATCGTTCGATGACTCGCTTAAGCGGAAGAAAAAAGAAAACGTGCAAAAGCTTCGAAACCGAAGGGGGCCACTTGGAACCGCGAACCCGCGGATGTTCGTCGCCTTCGACGGCAAATGCAGATAATTTTCCGAGATCTCGAACGTCTATGGAAAAAAACGGACGAAAGAGTTCCGGAATAAAAAGAATCCGGAGTGAAGAGCAGTTGAAAGGTCCGAGAGGCGCGATTTGAAGCGCTCGAAAGGAGAGCAAGGAGAAATTCGAAAGGAAGCGGGCTCGGGTCGAGATCTCGAACGATCCTTGAACGATTCGCCGCGGGGAGATGCTGGCAACCGTGCGAAAAAAAAAAAACGGAAACAATTTATCGACGCCTCCGACAGACGGATAAAAATCCGCGCCGGCCGTTTTTCACCCGCCGAATCTACGCTTGGACGCCGCGGAAAACCGAAGCGGTCCACCGGATAAATATCCGTTTCCGGTCGTTTATCCATCGTCCCCCTTCCGACGGAGAGTTTCCCGGAGGCTTTTCCGAATCCGTTTGCTCCGCGAAAAAGCGCGTTAATTCCGCATTCTTGCGAGGCAGATAATTTAGCGAGCTTTGTCTGAGCGCTGCCTGGCAGCAGATAATGAATCGGCTCGGGGGAAGCGTTCGGTTCCTCTGATTAAAGTTTTACATCTCTTTGTTGACGTCTCTGCGGATTATCTGCACCTGCACTCGCGTCTGGCGCACGAACAGATAATTTTCGCGGCGCGAGGAGATTTTATCCGGCCGTCGCGGGACAAAAAAATTTTTTGTTGTTTTTTTTTTTTTTTCCTTCTCCCGGACAAAAGTTTTCGCTGACCGGAAGCTCGGTTCGCGGCAAAATTCGACGAGCATAAGCGCGGGAATTTAATTTATTTTTAAAATTATCCGGCGAGGAATCTCGGCCCGAACAATATTGAAAATGCTTGTTCTGCTCTCCGTCAAGATAAGAAAAACCCCGGATTTACTGCGGGGGTGGGAAATTTTATCTGCCCGCCCCCCCCCCCGCGCCTAAGTTTTAAAATTTTCGGTGTTGTAAACTTACGGACGAGCGCGGAATTATCTGCCGGGAGGCAAGCAGAGAATCAGAGCCCCACGCGCGCCATCCACGCGGGTTGAAGGTTCCCAAACCTCGTGCCGGAATTACGGCAATCGTCGCCGCAGCAATTACCGCGGCCGACAGCAGCTTTCGCTTGACGCCCCATTTTTTTTTTTTTCACCCGACGTGCCTCCCGGAGGCGAGGAAGTGGCATTAGAAAAATTATAAGCGAAAATTCTTATTCCGAGCCGTCGGGATGGGGGTTAAAGAGCACCCTTCAGGACCTTTCAACTGAATTAAAACGCAGGCACTTTTAGGTGCCTTTCAGCACCTTAAATTCTTTTAGGTATCCCGTCGACAGTCTCCGAGATTCACTTTTCATTTGCGAGAAACGAAGAAAGGCAACGCAAAAGTTGCGAACAGTCCGAAGAGTGGAACCGTTTTCGTTCCCGGGAGAAAAGAAAATGCTGTTGACACAGGATCGACGCTCTTCGACGCTCTCTTCGACTTCCTTCCGGCGAAGGCGATTTCGGAACGGGAAAATCCGCCCGCGGCATTTCCGTCTGTTACCCCGTCGAAAGCCGCGGTCCGTTGCGTCACTTCGATTTCAGCTTCTGGAGAAGCGAGATCTCTTCTCCCGATTTGAAGGAACCTCCCCAAATCCTTTTCCCGGACGGAAAAATCGCGGCTTCGGTGGCAGAAGTTCCTGACGATGCCGATGCCCTCTTCCACGTGCCCCCTCACCGAACGGCATTCGATGCCAGCGTCGCACCCCGGAAAGTGCCGCACCGACGATCCACTGGAAAAACAAGCGCAATCGGCAGGGGAACATTTCATTTAAACTTCCACTGTTTGTTATCATGGCGCAAAAAAAAAAAAAAAAAATCATTAAAAATGATCGATGATAATTCAGCAGTTATTTCCGGTCGTGCGTCGAAAAATGCGGAAACACGTCAGTTTTTCGGTTTTTTTTACGGGACAATTCATCCACCGTCAAAAATCGTTATTTGCATATAAATCGCGGTCAGGCGACCTGCTAACGGGGATTCCATTTGAATTTCAGACGGAGATTCCGGGAGCTGGGGTGCCTGGAACCCGTGGTCTCCCTGCACGACCACCTGTGGCGGAGGCACCAGAAACCGTTTCAGGTACTGCGACTCGCCGCCCCCCAAATACGGCGCCAAATTCTGCCAGGTAGGTCGGACGCCGACGACTCGCGGAGACGCTCCCGACGCTTTCTCCCGTCCCGGAGTAAATCATAAAATTTTTTACGAAAAACAAAAAAAAACTCCGCTTACAGACGTTGAATAATTACATCAGCCCTCTCCGTTCATTTTTCCCCGTTCGGGATTCGCTGCCAACCCCGGAGAAAAAAAAAAAAAAATTATCTGGTGACTTTGAGAAATTAACCATGATAAAACGTTAAATTGACGAAATTTTTTTCTCACGGAAAGGTTAGGTTTAGACGCATGCAGATGGATGAAATTTATTTTGTCCCTTTTCCAATTGCCCGCCCCGCGGGCGGCAGGACCGGAGGTAGGAACCACCGGTTCCAGACAGCGGACCCTTCGGCAGATAACTTCCGATGCGGCGTCGGAACCGACCGCGAAACCCGGAGCGGACCCAGGCAGTCGGATCGGACATCCGCGATCCGCCGAGACCTCGGACCGGATCAAAATCGAAAAATTCCCAAAGCGGAAAACCGTTTATCCGGAGCACCGTTTGAGTTTATCCGGGCAAAATAACCTCGCAGATAAAGCGAAGACGGAGCTCAGCTAAAACGTGAATTAATTACCCTGTGACAATTCCTGAGAGCGCTCGGGTCCCGCTGACTTAAAACTAAACCCAAATTTACTAATTTAATAACGTACACAATTTGGTTTAAGTTTTATCTGGTAAATTTCAAAGCCGCAAATACGAGGTAAGTGCCCTTTGAAGGCGGCGGCCTCCGCGGTCCTTCGTGCCTTTAAAGGAGCCGGAAGCATTGGGCTGCGGGGCTGCACGAAAGGATACCGCCAAATTAAGGAAAGGCCATTTGCATTACCAACCCTTGAGAAAAAACATCGCCGCGTTCGAGAGTCACTTAACTCCCCCTTCCGTGTCGTGGCAGGAGCCTTCGGGTAAAAGGAATCGATGCCTCCCCTTCGGAGGAGGCTTTTGACGTGGAAAATCCGAAAAGGCATCCAGGTAAGGCTTCGCCGCGACTCCCGTTAATTACTCTCGATTTTCAGCGGCGCAGCCTCCCGGATGAATAAATCGGTCGCACGATGCGAGCCTCAGCAAGGCGTTTTCCTCCTTCCAGGGTCCCTCGGTGGAGACGGAGCGCTGCGGCAACGAAGACTGGGACTGCGAGTTTTACCAAAGGTACCCGACGATGATCGACGGCAAGCCGACCGGATACCTGCTGCCGGCGGACAGACCCGAGATCATGGCGGAAGTCGGCCCGGGGTGCAGATGCGGGTGCGTCGTTCACCTCGGGGCCGCGAAGCCGCGGCGCCTTTTGGCAACGTCCTCGCAGAGCTGCCCCGGACGGATTTTCTGGCAGATTGAGGTACCCAAACCGTTCGCATTTTGTCGTTGCGGTGCGCTCCATTTTGGGATTACCCCAAACCCTCCCCCCGCTTTTTGCAGGCCGACACGGAACACATCATCCGGTTCTCCGTCGAGCACTTCCGATTTCCCTGCGGGTCTCAGTGGCTCAAGGTGCGCGACGGCGACTCCAGGTCTTCGACGCTGATCGGGGAGCTTTCGATGCATCACACGACGTCCGTTCCGGTGACGTCCACCGGATCGAAGCTTCTCATAGAATTTTTCTCCGACGAACTCCTGGCTTCCGGTCAGGAGTGCTGGGGTGGCTTTCTTGCCCAGGCTCAGCAGTCGCAACTTCCGTACGCTAATGCGTCGACCGCTCCCGCGGGATTTTCAATCGGCGGCCTTCTGAGGAATTTCGAAGTTGCTCCCACGGCGAGCGGAAACCTGATTCTCATTCATGCCTTTGTTGCTCTTTTCATCTGCGTCATGATAGTCGTGTCGGGATGCCTTGGAATCCAATACATACATCGATACAGGAAATACCAACTGGCTGCTGCGGCGGAAGATGCCGAGTTAATGTCAGGTGCGTGAAATTTTGAATGACGAAAATAATTCGCAGCCGGGAAAAATCAATTTTTCCCGTTTTTTTTTTTTTTTTATTTTCAGGAGACTCCCAGAGTAGTTTGATTGCCGTGAGGAGCAGAGCCACGTCCAACAGCACGCTCCTCTCGGAAGTGATATCACTGCAGCGTTTCAAATCCAACAGAAGGTACAGGCACAGCAGACTTAAGGAAGAAGACAGGGAAATGGAAGAAGAGCATTTATCCGAATCATCCGACTCGCCTGAGTAAGTAGTTCTTCTGGAAGCAACCATAATATTCGATCGCCGGAAGACAGACAGCCGTACTTTTCCCTTCTCAGGGAACGAGAATTTACCAAAACGCGAACCCCAAGCCAGAGCACGCTGAAACCAGACGGGGAGGAAGGGCATCCGGGTTCAACGACGGCATCGGTGAAAACAACTCCCGGAGCTTCTCCCGCATCTCCGAGGAGGTCCGACCCGGAAATTCCGGGGGACTTCAGCGAAAAATCAGCAAAGCGACACAGCAAATCAATATCGTACGGACCGAACGCGAACAACGACATTTACCCCGACGAAGAGCCGGAAAAGGCCGTTTTCGACGGCAATGCAAGCAAAGAACCGAAAGGGCCGGCGAGAAAGGTCTGCCAGATCCGAAGGCAGAGTCTCTCTTCGTCCTCGACCAAAAGCAGCAGCACGGCATCAAACGTAGGTCAACGTCGAAAATGCCGAAGTCAAAGCACTCGCAGGCAAACCCGATAAATGTATGTGTATTTTTTACCGCTCCCGAAGGTCCACAACTCTCCAGCTTCCAGCTTAAGGAGCACCGAGCTGAGGAATCCCAAGGAGAAAAAGGACAAGAGGAACCTGGAAAAGCTGCTGGCAAGTTCCGAGTTCAGTTTGCCGGGGGACGCGGACCTCGAATTGGATTACTACGACTACAACGTACACAACGCCTCGGCCGTGCCCGAATCGTACATAGGAATGGATCCGGCCTATTTGATTTGGATACCGCCATACTCCGCTGGTTCGTCTCCTCTCGCTTCTCTTTCCTTTCTGAACGTGTCGAACGTCCCGTTGGAGAAAAGAAAAAAAGTAAAATATTCAATATTTCAGTTAACTGGGAGGAAGAGAAAACCGAGGAATCCGACGCGGGCAACGCGCGGGAAAGCGCGAAAATGGCACGAGACGAATTCCGCGACCCGAAGCGCGGCGAGCGGACGATCGTCGAACGAGGCAACGAGTCGAGCGACGTTTTAATTCCCAACCCTTCCGCCAGAGGCTCCGCGAGCAAACTTTCGAGCGAGCGCTCCCGGAAAGGCGTCACGAGATCGTCCGACCACTTGCCGCAAAGAGGGCGCTACACCTTGGTCGATCCGGAGGAAAAGGAGACGAGATTCGAGAAATCGCCGACGACCCAGAGCATCCGCTCCTTCGAGGAGGACATAAAATACGCCGATGACGACGACGACGAGACTTGCAAAAACGAAAATTCTGCCGCAGATTTTTATGCGGAGAACAACAAGGAGAGCATTTGCGCGTAGGCCGCGATCGGAGGGCGGCTCATCCGAAACGTTTCCGGTCGCGAATTTGCTTTTTTGTCGCCGCAAAAGGGTTTGATACTGTCGTCAAAGCTTCGACAAAATGCTCGAATTCCAACCGTGCCGTTCGCAACAGGGCGACACATTTTACCTCATATCTCAAATATCCTGAAAATATCATAATCAAATTTTTTAAATAAAAAAAAAAAAAAAAAAAAAAAATGAACTTCTTTTATATCATTTTGCTATACTGTGCCTACATATGAATAAAATAAATTATAAAAAAAAACCTTAAATGTATCTCTGATGAACGTAACAAAGCTTAGGAACTACAACTTAATCTTTTTTCCCCACATCGTAAGTTAATTACTTTTAAGCTAACGAAAGATGTGCAATTCCAATGAGTAACTTCCAAACCGTGTTCTATTTGGTGTTTTTGAGATGAAATTTAATAAAAATAAAGTGGAAAAATTATATCTAACCTTCAATCATTTATAAAAAAAAAAAAAAAAACTAATGTTAAGCGTGTAATAAATGTGTAATGTAAAATATATAAAAACATATATTTAAAACGTGCATGCTTTGTAATTATTACAGCGTAAAATACACGTCGTTGTGATGACATCCTGCCCGCATATACGATAAAACGTTTTTCCGGAAAAAGGAAAAATTATTTTAATATATCAATATTTAATTTTGAACTAATAAATATTGTCCGAAATCAAATTTTCGCCATGCATTTCTGCATGATACCTGCGACGTCATGCTGTGTTTTTTTTTTGTTTTTTTTTTTTTTTGCGGCAAATGTATTTTCCTTCTTCTTTATTGCATGGACCGACAGCTTGCGGGCGGAATCAAAAATGCATTAACGAAATGGCGCGCAGATTACAACCGCTTCATCTGCTGCCGCCGCAGCGGGAAAGGAATATTACGATGTGATGCAGAACGTTTTTCCTTCCCTTGATTTCAGGCGAGAGTCATCTCCCGCAGGAGGAAAGGCCGATAAGCAGTGGGGCCAACTTAAATCGGAGCAAAATGCCTGCGCGGCCGGGGAGAGAAACCGCTCGCCGGAATCCGGGCGGCGGAAAGATTTAAATACTGAAGATTTACCGCGGGTTATAGGTTAGGTTATATATATATAGGGTTATAGGTTATATATATATAGGTTACCGCGGGTAAGGGAAATGAACGAATATAATGGGACGAAATGCGGAGAGAGTAAAAGTAAATGCAGGCGAGGATTTACGTCCATGCATAAGACGCCTTCTCCGAGCACCGACCCACGGGATTGAAACTGGTAAAATTTTCGCTGCGACATCCTTAAATCCTTCATTTACAAAAATTTCGACCTGTTGTACGCAACGGGGCCTTTTCCCACATTACCAAAAGCGAATCAGGTATTCGCGACAGTTACTTTCACATAGAGACGACGCAACACCCGCGAAAACGCTGCGGCCATTTTTCCTTTGCCGCGGCTCGCGGCAAGTTGGCAGTAAGTTGGATCGGAGAAAAGTCCGGAAAGCAACGCCTTGCGGTGCGCAGTTGCTCGCGCTTCCGCTTCCCCCCCCCCCCCGGGACGGAGCGCGGCCTCCAGGTTTTCGGTCGGGCAAACATCCCCGGGGCCGGCTTGGGATAAATCGAAATTGCTAAATTGCCCGAGATGCCCCCGGGGGGGGGGGGCGCGGCCCAAAATGTTCCCGAAGCGCGGGAAAGGAAAGGAAGGAAAAAAATTTATTAACTTTTAAGGAATTATGCGCGTGACAACAGATCGGCGATGCAGAAAATTGCCATCCACTTCAACCATAGCGGAGATGCACACATGAAAGGTTCGTTTTTTCAAAAGATGCTCAAAATGAGTTTTTGTTCTTTATCTGCATCCCCCAAAAATCAGCCCTTCCCAATGGAGAGGGGCCACGGAGGGTTGAAATAATGTCGGACGACATCATCCTGTTGTGCGTGCTCGGTACGCCGGACAAATTTCCCTTTTTTTTTTTTTACTTTTCCGCAGTGAAACTTGGACACCGCTCCCATAAGTAAACCATAAATAATGCGATGAGTTATGACCTCCTCCTCGTGTCCGACGCTGTTTTCGGCCGAAGTCCGAAGGTGTCTTATTATTTGACGCAATTAAAGCTGAAATTTTGCGTTCGTTTTCTCGCTTCAGCGTTACCCGCGTGCGATTGCAAATGACGTAGGATCCGTGAGATTCGAAGTGTCTTTCGCGCTTCCGCCGCTGCAGCGACCCCGCGTACAAATTTGCCGTCGGCCTACCCGCCGCCGGCTAATAAATCGCATTAGAATCGAAATTAATGATTCGTGTAAATGGCGAGACGGCAATAAAGGAGGAAAAAAAAAATCGTGTTTGGGGTCGAAAAGCAGAAAATTTTTGGGAAAACCAAAAAAAAAAAAAACGTGGAATAATAATAATAAAAAGGAAAACATGATTCCATGAAAATGATAATGATAATAATCCACAGTTGAATAAACGGGAATAATGACTCCCGTACGACAAAACACGTTAAAAGGCATCAAATGGCCATTGCTTTGTGTTGGCACCACCTGGCGTCCTCCTTGTCCCGCGTACGCGAAGAGCAGGGTGCAAAACACAAAGTGCACAAGTCGGGAGAAGGCGTTTAATTGATGCGAAAGACGCGAGTGACTAACTCGGTGTGAAATTTCCATCTCCCAAGGACTGCGCATCGAATGCCAGGTACCTGGGTTGCGCATCGTTCACGCTTGCCAACCGAAGGTCGAGGCACTCGAGGGTTTCGGCGGGAGCGCCGATCGCGAAAGCAAGCGAGGCAAGGACGCACTTCCGGAAGGCCGCGACCCGTCGACTTCGGGTTTCATGCGAAGCCGTCGCGCGACCTCCTCGCTTTGCTGACGATGCAAAAGCGATCTTGGAGGCCTCTCCCCGGTTTTTATTCACGGCCAAGAAGGCGCTGCAATCCTTCTCCGGGATTGCCGCGGTCACTCCGACGCCCTTCGGGAATTATTTTTTTCCGCTGCCGCTCGCAGGAGAACGAGACGAACGTCTTCGCCCGGTTCCACGTCCGCCGAGAACCTCCCCGTCTTTTCCCTTCCCGCGAGATCGGGCACCGGAAACGAGACCCTTCCCCAATTTCCGCGACGTTCGGAACGCGGGGGCAACGCTGATTTCCGATCGGCGCTTCGCCCTCGAAAAAGATCGCTGCCGGGACGAGAGTTTCTCGTCTTTTTGCCGCACTCCACGGCGGCCGCCGATGACTCCAGGCACGGGCGGTGCCTCACAGGTGAGACCGCCGTGACCAATCCATCAACTTGTTTCGAGCACCGTGTCGGAGGCTTTCAAAGAGCCATTAACCCGTGAAATATCCCCGAACGTCGAACATTCCGGTTCTCCTTTGGAAAATGATCGATCGTCCGCCCCAGAACACTCGACCTTTCGGCATGGCCGACTCTTTTCATTCTTCCGTTTCGTTTTCTTACCCTTGGCGTTAAGTGATTTGTTATCCATTCGCAGCGGAAATTTTTCAAAAGCGCGGGTCTGCACCTCAAAAGAGTTCTGACGAGCAAATTTTCGAGAGTTTTTCGCTCTCCATCCGGCTCCGGTGCCGCAGAAGTAAGGCGCAGGAACGGGGCCTTTTCGTTCGCCGTCGTCGACGCCCTCGCGCGAGCTCTTCCAAACGAGAATCGGGGGCCCCGAAAAGACGATTACGGACGGGGACGATCCCTTTGAAGTGCGACGCCTCGAGTACAATTAAATATGTGGAAATCCATTTTGTGTGAATTAGCTCTCAATACTGTCATAATATTGTTTCCACGTCATTTCCGACGCGTGGCTGCAGATCAACTTCCGGTCACGTGCCTTAAATACAATGTTAAAAGCTAATGATAATAAAAAAAAAAAACGGTGTTTGACGTTCGGTTAAATTAGGAGAGTCACTGCGAGGAGAGCGTCGTTCGTTAATTAGTTACGGGGAATTTTTTAAATTACTTTTTTCTTCTCCCGCTGACAATCGCAAAAGTTTCCGCCGAGGGGTGGGTGGGTGGGTGGTTCGTTTTCGTTCACAACGTTTAGGCACCGAACGTTGCGCATCGCAGCGTGATTATATTCACTCTGTTCATTCTCCCGGTTCGCAAGCCTCCGCAATCTCGGGAGCGACCCTAACTAAATCGATCGCATGACTTTCTCGCCTTATCCCATTTTCGCGGAGTCTTTGTGAAGCGCCTCGCGTTCGCGCGGCGAGATCTCAGCGCTCGGCACAGGGGAGGAAAGGAAGGATGGCAAATCAAATTTGGATAAGTTAAAAGGGGACGCCGCCGACAGAGTGAAATTTTCCCCGTGCAAAATGCGGCCCTCCGGGAAATGGAGTTTCAGGAGGAGGAAAACTTTCAAAGTATCAGGAAGAAAAGAGTTTTATCAAGTTATTACGATCCGCTAAAAATGAATTTCACCTCGAGGACTTTGACAGCGTAATTGCATTAGAAAAGTTAGGCGAATGTCAATAACCGAAATTGGAGCCGTTCGAACCGCGGAATTTCACGAATTTGATGGGAAACGTGTCGCGGTACTTGCACTCTTGTCCCGCCGTTCGACCAGAGCTAAAACTTCCGGTCTCTCAAGTGAAATCACGCGACGAGCGAATTTCCCCTGCAACGAACCTTCGCGATCTTAAAAAAAAAAAAAAAAAAAAAAAAACAAGAACTTGAAAGCGTCCGCGACCGCGGCAAGTGCTGCGGGATCATTCCGCGCTGTCGCATCTTCCGATTTGCTTTCGGTCGCTGTCGCGTCAATGGCGACGTGGAAAGTTTGAATCCGAAATCGCTGACGTTTCCGGAGCCGCTCGGGGGCCTCCCGCTTCCTTTTCCCGAGCCGTCGGCGAACAAAAGCCTCTCCCTTCGCTCGCCCCGACTTTTTTTATTTCGACAAATTGACTGAGAGGCAGACCAGCGACACGCTGAAAGCACAGGGGAGGCTGCCGGCACCCCTAAGCCAGCGCTCGCCCCGGCGAAAAGTATTTTTTCCCTCTTCCGCAGTACCCGGGCATTGAATATGCAAATTTGATGTGACATAATCCGACAGTTAATAAGAGTTTCTTTTGGGCTTTCCGCATTTTGGGAAAATTTGTAATTGATGAGGGTTGCCAAGCACATGTTCCGGATTAAAGACATATGCTTCCAAGGTATCAATGGATCCATTGTCGGTAAACAATATTAAAAATATCCGATTGATATTTTCAAAGGTTTTTCAAATGAAAAGGGTTTCAGAAAAATGCATTTTGTCAACCACCATTTTCGTGTTCCGGTAATTTCCCCAAAATTATATAAATCTATGTCTCTTTAATTTACATTATTACTCTTGCTCTCTGTAGGGAAACACAAATTGTATGGGTTAATCTCTTCATATTTTTTTGTACGTTTCAAGAATTTAAACGCGCTTACCTACCCCCGGTGCGATGCGGGTTTTATTTTTGCTTTCAGTCAGTTATTTTGAAAATTTTTCGGAGGTCCGACGAAAAATTCTCCCGGTTGAACGGGGTGGCAAGGGGAGAGGGGCGAAAATATTTCTCCGCTAAAGAATTTCTCGCATTTCTTCCTCTCGACCGCGAAAAGCTTCCAGTTTATCCCCATAGCGAAAGCGTTGGAAATTCCAGGATTAAAAAAAGGAAGAGCTGAAATTCGGAAAAGCCACATCAAAGGAACCGGGAAATTTCTTGCGGGAACAATGTGCGAAGGGGGCGGCAGAAGGAAAGGGTGGCGACGGGAGGGAACTCCGCTCTCGCTTAAGGAGAAGAACGGGAGATTCAGCAGTCGGAGAAGGACGGCTGGGAAAAACCTTGCCCGTCCTGTCGTTTCATTCCCCTCGCCGGGGTCCGACACCCGCAGCGGGATGGCCGGCCGCAGAGCTCCGGCAATTTTTCCTCCTGCGGCATCCAGCGACAACATTTTTCTCTCTTCGGAGCCCCCTTCCGCCCCGGGCCAGGCACCCAAATCGGCAACATTGTGTGAAAAATGCCTTTCCCAATATTTGCCAAAGGGGAAAAGGAAAGAAGAAAAAAGGGGCGCGAGCATTGTTACGAATAAGGGAGCTATTTTGTTAATCATGTTATAAACACAAAATCAAACAAACTCTTTTTATGGAGGCAAAAGAAAAAAAAAAAAAAGAGAGAGAGAACAATGCCGGAAAACAAGAAATCGGCCAAGAAATGATTACAATGAATGGCGGCAGCTCCGACCGGCGCAATAAGGTGGTCGACGGGAAGATATGCGAAGAACGGGCGACGGAAACGTGCCCCGACGTTTAAGGGGCCCCGAAAAAGAAAAAAGACGTCAAATGTTATAATATTCATCATATTATTTATGATGGTTAATATCCCTTCGGCGGTTACGAATTTTGTATCAAAGATTTATTTATGAATAATTTGATATGATTTTAGACGCTGTTATCCCTTTCGGGTTGGGCTCCGGCGCTGCAGGGAAAGGGGAGGATTCGCTGCAGGGCAGTGCAGAAGAGCAACAACTGGAGCCGCCGCCGCTTCCCGGACTTCCGAAATTCCCGCGGGCCGGGCCCATCCGCCGTTTCCGCGAGCGCAGCGATTTCCGGTAGCACTCGTTCGCCGGGCGAGGCAGACGGCGGTACCTGCCCCTGGAACGATTCGTCCTGTTTCCGCAATGCACTCGGGGAGGGAATTTTTTTTTTTTTTTATGCCGTTTATGTACTCCTTCATTGTGTTACAAGGGTTATTCGTACAATCGTTCGAATCCCTTCTTTCTTAAATTCGGGGCGGAGCAAGGAGAAAAACTAACAAACTGGTATTTGAACACTTGATTCTAACCCAGCCTTCGAATTAAGAACAATGAAAAAAAATTTTGTTCGCCCGGGATTTGTGCAACGGAAAAGAATGCAAAATCATCCCCGAACGGGGTTTCAACCCCCGTGGCACATTTTTTATACTCGGATACGTGACCCGGAGGGCCCCGCAACCGCTCCAATATTGATTTTAATTAAGTATCTGGTATTTAGGCTACCGTGGCGTCATTAAATTTTTACTGAAAGGGAAATTTTTTAATAAATATCGATGCCCTACAACCGTGGAAATCGGAGCGGGATATTGGATGTCGTGGAAGCGAATGCACCCTTTGACCGACGTGTATGCTCGGGAGATTTTTCAGACGAACTCCGTTTAACGCCTACCGGCATCGTCTTCGCAAACCGGAAGGAGGTGGCGTGCCTCGTCGGTGCCACGACTGTCGCACCCCCCCCCCCCCGGTGCGGGGGCTCGGCACCGTGAAAAAGGGCCCGCCGATCGGGGGCGACGGGCTCCCCATCCGGTTTTCGCGGCGAAACTTTGGAAATTTGCCTCACGATGCCGGAGCCTCGTCGCCTCGGGCCCGAGGGGGATGGAAACGGATTCATCACTTTCGGGGCGAAACCCGCGGAGCTGCTCGGATGCCGGAAGTTCCCTTTCCTCGGGAGCACGGCGGGGAAAAGTGCTTTTCGCCTCCCTGTGGAATCCTGATGATCGCCCGAATAGGTTGAAATGCACGGGCGAAACGGTTTGTCTCTGCGGAAAGTAGGGGATGAACAATTTCAAGAGTTGTTGAAACCGTTTACGGCTGAGTGCAACACCGATGCAAGCGACCGAGGGGTGAGAATGGAACCGGAGGACTTTTCTGCACTGCTCCACCCGTGTCCCATTAGTAAATACTATTTACAATACCATTATCGGAGCTCCGGATTCCGGTTGTTAAAGGTTAGTGTTCCACGAGAATCGAACCCGGGAAGATCGCTTGCCGCTCTGGTCATGATCGTGTGAACTGTGAATAAAATGTCGCGCTCGTTCCTGGTGGATTCCCTCATCGAGAAGGATGCGAAACCGAATTCGGCGACACCTCCGTCTCCTCTGAATCTCATCCCGACGGTGCCGCGGTTTCCCGGTCACTCGTCGAGTTTGGCGGACTACCTGCTGACGGTGGGACGCGGTTCGGTCGCCGGGGATGCCAAGTTCGGTCCCTCCGGCGGGAAGTGCGAAGTGCCGCCGCTGATGCTGCAGGGGTTCTATCCGAAGGATCCGTACCCGCCGTTTTGCTGCAGCATATCGCTGACCCCGCATCCTCATTTCTCGCCTTTTAAGAGTAAAGTGTTCCGTCCGATGGCGGTGTCGACCGCGAGGAACGTGAGCCGGCCGACTGCGAGCGAGCGCTCGTCCATACGGAATGAGGACGAAGCGGATCACTCGGCGGGTAAATTAAATTTTATGCGGAAAGTTTAAATTTTTAATGAATTGCGCACCGAGATGGGGGATGCTGGGAGAGAAAACACGCACACCAAAAAAAAAATGTGTTTCAGGTATCGAAGGAACCGCCAGGAGCGACTCCTCCAGCAGGAGCCCGACTCCGCCGAAGACGAAGCCAAAATCCGAGGAAAGAAGGTCGAGGAGCAAAAGCCCCGCGGAGGACGACCACGGGAGCAGCAGCAAGAGAATCAGAACGGCATTCACGAGCACCCAGTTGCTGGAATTGGAAAGGGAATTCGCGACAAACATGTACCTGTCGCGCCTGCGAAGGATCGAGATAGCAACGTATCTCAGGCTGTCGGAAAAGCAGGTGAAGATCTGGTTCCAGAACAGGAGAGTCAAGTACAAAAAGGAGGACGCTGGATCTTCTCCGCACGGAACGTCGCTCGTGAACCAGAAATGCTGCTGCCTCAGATCTTGCCCTGCGGGGAACAAGAAGAAGGACCGGGAAAGCGAGGAAGTCGAGGTAAACAGCAGCGGAAGTGAAGTAGACGTTGAAAACGATAAAAACACTGATTCGTACAACCTTTATAGTGTACATAACGATGAAAAATGCTCGAACAAGAGCTTTCAATGATGACGGCTGTGGGTAAGGGACGCCAGCCTTATTTCGGACAGAACAGAGTGACGCAACTTCCGGAACAGTCACCGAGTCTTCCTCTCTAGACCTTAAAAATTCAGGCACAAGCCGAATCCCTGCCGAACCTCAAAATTTCCCATTCGAATTCGAGTTTCATTTTATATATTAAAGTGTTTTCTTTATATAATTTCTATTATGTGATAATAATAGTCTTGCAAATTCATTATATAAATATAATTTAATTTTGTGACGAATCTCTGAAATAATATCTGCGAATATTTTCATTGAAAATATCTCCGGGAAAACGCCTTCCGAGGAAAGGGCATCTTCCGGTAATTCAAATGCGGGCGAATCTGGCCGCCAACAGGAAACACTCAAAGCGAACCTTTTCCCGACAGCAAACGGTGCTGCCGCCTTCCTTTCTCCACTTCCGAATGAGAGGGCGAACGCTCTGAATTTCCCCGTTGAAAAATTATTCCAATCGCAAGGAGACGTTGACGGATCATCATCGTTGCCAACATTTCAACGAGAACAAGCCTTGAATATGTTATTCTTTGATTTAATTTAAATTTCAAAGTAAATAATTGCTTCACAGTTACTCTGCACTATTTTCAAAAGGCCGGCAACATTTTTCTCCGTTGTCAGGGGTCAATTTGAAATTTAATAGCGAGATCGGGAGAGAAAATAAATAACGTCTTTTTTTTTTGTTTTTTCGGGAATTCTCGCCCGGCGAGCCCTGCGAAAGCGGGAAAGTGAAAATCCCTTTAACACGAAAGCAAAATGCACGGGAAGCAAGTTCGGACAGCAGAAAAGTCAGAATTCCGGATTTCGAATTGATTTCCTTACGCGCGTAGAAATTTTCAAGCCATTTTTTTTTTCCGGCAAATCAATCAAAGGAACCGTCAGAAGTGGAGAAAGAGAAGCCGCTAATGCTTTCAGCGTGCTTAAACCTGAAATCCCTGCCATCGGTTTCTCTTCAGCGCAGGCTGTCAGGGAAAATGGAATCGGGATGTGCAAAAAAAACAAAAAAATTGCAAGGACTGGAAAAATTTTTCGCCGAAAACATCAACGCACCGGAAGATGAATGGCTTTGCCGCTCCGCAACAGCCATTCGTGTAATTAGGCATAAGGAAGAGCGTAAGATTTTGTGACGTCACGACTCATAAACGACCAATCGCGATTAACCGAATCGGGACAACCTTGTGACGCAACATGTTTCGCTGACCAATCGGAAATTTAAAAACAACTAAAATGGATTTTCAATTCAAATAACTTTTTTTTTTTTTTTTTTTTATACTTAAATCAAATGGAACCGCCTTTTGGGAAATTTAACCTCTGCGGCCAACTTTTCTTCGTAACGGCCGAAGCTCCGCGGCGTAAAGCATTCCGAACGTGCGTAAATTTCCGAGATACATACAAAAAATTAAATTATGAAAGAAATTTTAAGTGCAAAATCCTGGAAAAATCCCGCACGCATCCTCATTTGGTATTCAAAAGTGAACGTCGATAAAAACGTTTTCCCAATGGAAACCATCTAAATCCGTTTATGTTTTTCAACCTTGCGCCTAAGGAAAATCGTAAGAAAGAGTCTGAAGACCGGGAAAAGCGGGAAAATTCATCGACTGAGAGACTTAATCAAATCCGCGGTCAAAGTAAAAATGTCGGCCGTCGATATTTCGCTGGTTTCAAAAGCAAAACATTTCGCTTCCCGAGTAAACGATCAAAAATTATCAAAAAATTTCCTTCATTTCCCACGTTCCCTGCGTATCCTTCTCCCGTCTCCGTGCGCTGGAGCATGCTGGAGCACAGGATGACTAACTTGAAACAGCAAAGCGTTGAATGTTCCGAACTGTACTCCGGAATGGTGTCACCCCTTGATCACCAATTGTAACTTTTTTTTTTTGCGTAACGGCACCGAAAAAAATTTTGAATAAACACCCTGTAAATCATGTTGTCACCTAATAGACAATGCGATCTGCATAAAAGTAACCAGTTTCAGCTAATTACGTGCCAGAAGTGCCACACGGAAAATCATTAGTTATTGTAATGTGAAAAATGGTGATAAAGCACCCCGAATTCAATTTTAAGATGGGCAAAAAAAGTGCCCTGTTCAATTTCGTTTTAGACGCGGAGTAAAAATATATGAAGCTCATACAAACTTATATAAAATTTTGCCTCATTAAAAATCTCGTTCTTTCGAGAACGGAAAAATAAGGAAGCAAAAGCTGCAAAATAAGCGACAGCATCGACAAACATCAAATTTATGATTCTTTATAAAGTTCTGTGCAATTAAAGCTTTATTTATCCAAAGTATAATTATTGAATCCATTCCTCTTTTATTGTTTTTCAGTCTCTCCAATTTATCTTTGTATAAAGGTGCTCTTTTTTTTTTTTTTTTTTTTCTACATCTTTATGGAAAATGGAGAAAATTTAAGTGTTAAAATTTCATTGTTTAAAGGGATTTTTTTTTCCTTCTTCTTATCACATCAGGTATATTATTTTGACTTCCGCTTAATCAAACGAAACTATTTTGTTCCTTGTAATTTCGCTGAAACATTGTCGAAATAGACATTGAGAAAAAAAAAAAATATTTATGTAAAGTCCCTGCGAAAAGGCGCTTTCGACATACGTCTTGCCCCGTTCCGGCTTTCCCGGAGAAACCCGGAAAACCGTTTTCTGCCCTTTTGACAGTTTATATGGGAAAACTTACATGTTGCTAAGGAGAGAAGGGTTGGGAATTAATTATAAAGTTAAACGAGGACTCGAATTATATTGCCTTGCGCCGAAGTAACCCGGAGGAGTTTTCCGACGGTGAAAAGCGAATTCATCCGATACCCGATCGCGGAGGTCTCTCATTTTCCGCGCCGATTTTGCCGTCTGAAACGTTTTCCACAGCGGGGGGGGGTGAATCGGTCGTTCATAAAATCTCAATTTCGAAACGGCGGTACGTTTTTAAGCGCTCCTCAGATTGTGCCCGAAAACGCAAGGCAACCACGTCCGCCGCGATAAATCATATCCGTGGATTCCTCGGCGTCGCTGCGAGAGATCGTTTTCCCGGATGTTAATTTATTATAAAAAAAAACATTTTGTCGAGAGCATCGAGACGTCGTGGAAAATCCCGGGATTTAGGGGTAAAGCCTCGCAAACAGAAGAAAGAAACCGGTCCGGAAAAAATTTCCTTTTTGATATTCCCTCCGGCAAAGCCCCACGGGGCAATAAATCATAGTGACGTGTTCTTGAAGGTAAAAAAATTTTTATGGGAACGTCTTCCGAGTGGCGTTCGCCTTCGCCGCCGCCGGAATTGATTGACCCGGGGAAAGAGCCGGGGACGAGCGCCGGGGCGACGGAAAAGGTTCGGACATGCGGGAGGCGTGCGCCCGGACGGGGCGATCCTGAGAGTGCTGACTGCTCGCCGCAGAAACTTCGAAGCCTTCGCTCGAGAGGTTCGGTGAAGGGAGGAAGAAGTCACAAAGGAGCAGTCCTTTTGGGGTTTATCAAAAAGGTTCTATTCATTCGGCGACGCGTGAAATCTGC
Organism: Ricinus marginatus; assembly: GCA_028565995.1. Lineage (NCBI taxonomy): Eukaryota > Metazoa > Arthropoda > Insecta > Psocodea > Ricinidae > Ricinus > Ricinus marginatus. The sequence continues at coordinate 119,646 of JAOWBB010001840.1, read as the reverse complement.
TTTGAAAACCCAAAAACCTCACGGCTTCCATACTCGAGCGTTGCGGCCCTCTTCCTTTTCGACATTATTAAAACCACTTTACGCGGTTTCATTGTGTAAATGTGTGTGCAGTGGGAATCGCTGCTCGAAAATTTTTTTTTTTTTATTCCCCGCTCGGAGCCATTGTCAAATCGGTTGAGGCACCGCGCCGCAGACGGGGTACCTTCGAAACCCCCTTCGGTGTTCTTGGCGCGAGGCGGACGGCCATCTTCGCCGGTGTTCGAGGACCCGAGATCGTGGCAGCAGAACCCCGAAACCCGCCGCGGTCATCGTCTCGGGATGCTGCGGCCGGAGCTCTCGGGTACCGGAAGAACGGTACACAAAAACCCGGCAACTTTTTCAACACTCGTCACGCCTGTCATTTTTAATGATCTTTTGCCCATTTTTTTGTGTGTATCTGCATCAGATAAAGGAGAGCAAAAGAAGAGAATTACATACTGAATATGAAATTATTGTTATTATCCAATTTTTTTCTCTCTCTCTCTCTCTCTCTCTTTTTTCCTTCTGTGCAGTATGTGAAAACTAAAATTCATCCCCCTTAAACGCGAAGGGGTGAAATTTGATGCAACCGGTCCAGATGGAGCACAATGGAAGAGATATTTATCTCGCTTTCGTTACAGATCGCATTAATTTTCACATTGCCATGATACTGTTTGCCCTTCGCTGAATGCGTCCTTTAGCATCAATTAATTAATTACATTTCCCGTGCATTATTTATCAAGGTTCGTTTGATTTATGGGAGCGGGTCAACTTCGGAGGCGGGAAATCGGAGCAAAAGGAGCAGAAAGTCACCCCCCCCCAAACACTGCCGCCCGCTCCTGAATGTCATCGGGAAACCGGAAACGCAAAAGGTACCAAAAGGTTTCATCAGGCACCATCACGTTTCCGCCGATGTTGATAGACCCGGACGTGATAAACAGCTTCAGGACTTTATCCGAATCCGACGGGACTCCCTGAAGATTCATCCGATGACCCGTCTCCTGCGCCGTTTCAGCTGTACGATCCACCGTCGGCGGCATTGTCACCAGCCATCGGGCGGAGAAATTCGGCGCCGAAAAACTCTCGGAAGGAATTTCTCTTTCGGCAATCCAAATTGTTTAGCAATCTGCCGGGGCCTCGCAGCCCCTGAAAAAATTTCCGAATCCGCGTAGCCGGACAACGTCGGGTGTCGAAGTGCCCCGCGGAAAAAAAGCTTCTGCAGCGTCAGCAGGTTAAATTAAAATTAAATTAAGTCGCACCCGGTCATATTAAAATGCGATTATTTTGGATGTTTCGGACGTACCCCGAAAGTAATTTTTAGAGAGTCCGAAAAGGGAAAATTAGCATGTAATCAGAAATTCGGAGCTCTCGGGCGCTGCCCCGCCGTGTTTTCCACCGCTCCTTCCTTCAGCGCGGCATTTAAAATCGGCGGCGCGGCTCGGAAAATGTAATCTCCCGCAGCGGAATTATCCGCCGGGGGGGGGGGCGCACCTCCACGGCAGACGCCTTAATTCCCGACTTTGTCCGGCGCTTTTGCAGAATCTCTCGTTAATCCCGGTTTAAAAAATTTTTCGCTTAATCTGGGCTCCGACCTGGCATCCTTCTGGAAGAAACAAAGGGGCCTTGGCCTCGGCTGCTGTCGCGCCCCTTTTTTTTTGCTGGCCATTTGGATGCGGTCACACGTTGTGAAATGCGCAGTTCAAAAGGTTTGATCGAGCTAAAAAACTTTTGCAAAACTCAAGCAGAATTTTGCACCGGACTATTCGGGTCCGAGAAGTGAAGGAATCCCACTATAACAAATAAATGATGCACAACTTAGCTGCATGTGCCCAAACGTTAAAACCCATTAACACGACAATAATCAAACAATTATCATTGAAGACGCCGCATCGGAGTTTCATGTAAATGTCGCGGAAATTGATTTAATATGGCCAGGGCAAAAATTTTAAGCGCAATTTAAACAGCAACATATTTATCTTTACAAGTATGGAATTGCAGATTTTACACATTTCACAAGTTAATCCAGTTATGTTGCTGAAAAAAAAATAATTTACTTTCATTGCATCCATATCAGAATCATAATTTTTTCCTTCTCGGATTGTTAGGGCGGAGAAATATTACAAATGTAAAGTGTGCGGACTTCGTTGTATGTTTTTAAGTTATTTCATTATCATATTTTGAACTACGTGCTGCGATAACATTTTTTCGTGAAAAAAAAAGAAATTTTTTAAGGAAAGCGCGATAATTAAAAAACTTAATCGGTCACCTCGATCGTCGAAGGTTTATGTTGTAAAAAAATACCTGAGTATGAATTTTGTTATACATTTAAAATATTAAACATTGAAATATGCCGTGGGAATAGCATAAAGTTGTCCAAAACCGGTGTAATTAATTAAAAAAAAAAATATTTCGCATTAGACGAATACATGCTTTTTTCAGTCGCAAATTATCACGCGAATCCATTGAAATGTTGATGTTCTTGAAAGTATAATTTTCATGTGTAATCGACGTTTATTCTTTTCTTTCGCAGATGCAAAATCCGGTATTGTCGCACCGAGATCGGGTACCTGGAGAGGGAACCTTGCTGAAGGCGTCCGAAAGGCAACCTACCGAATACGCGTCCGGCATTAAGGGCTAACCCAAAATCGATGATGGGCCGGGAAATGCTGCGGTTCGGCGCTGCAACCGATTTCGAGGCTTGCACTGCCTTATTTCCAGAGGAAAATCGGGGCTCCGCCGTAAATCTTCCATTATCTGTCTCTGCCTCGTGGGTTATTCATTTTTCTCCGGGCTCCGAAATGCGGAACTAATACCCGGGGCCCCTGCGAGTGCCTCGAACCCTGGGAAGATTCTTCCCGTGACTCGGAAGTTGTATTTTCAACTTCCTTTTCCCCGCCCCCTCCCCCGGAAGTCCCGGAAATTTCCCCTGTTTGAGGGACCCGGAGAACGCTTCAGTTCTCACTTGAATTTTTGCGGTTGGACTCGTGTTATTAAACATGAATTCTCACGATGCCGCACAAATCTCAACGACACTTGAAGGGCCTCCTGGTGTTTAGGTGTTTGGCTCTTTTCAAGCACATTTTCAAAATATACGTTTTCGGGAAATTTGACAAAGTGCTCACTTATGGGTGAAGTGCATTAAACCTTTCGCTTTTGCACCCCTCTCCTCGGTTTTCGAAGCTCTCTGCTCCGATTCGCGCCATTAACATCGGGAAAAACTCTCAAATTGATAAAACCATTCCTGAACTTCCGATTCAGCCAATAAAAACCGATCTTAATCCTTTGGTAAGACGATAAATTTACATTTCAAAGATAATTTATGTATAATAATGAAAAAGACGTTACAAGGGGTCATAATCAAATAAAGAACCCGTTCGGGTCAATGACTAACCCCAAAGCTGGTTCAAAATGCTATAATTATAAATAAGTTTGCTTTAATAGTCGGCAACCATCGTCGACTAATAATCCACGAAAGAGTAACAATTGCCCAGAACCGGGAGAGAGAAACTGTCAGAAATCCAAATGAAACTGATACTGACGGGGGATGACAGCCGTAGCAGGTCTTGCCGCCTGGGAAACCTCCCTTCGACGTATGGTAAGCGTGATGGACGCAGTCGTTGTACAACACAGCCCCGGCGAGGGTTGCTCCATTCATATTTGCAAACAAACCTTTTATCTCATTATACCAAGAAACGCATACAAATGCTTCGGATCCGGCAAAAGTTATCCGGCTTCGGCGAGGACCGGCTACGGGGGTGAATCGAGACGGCGAGGTCTCGAAAATGAGGATATAATGGATCCCGCTCTCGGATATCCGCCAACCACTCAGCATCCCACACAATAAAATATTCGCGGCTAATGCGCTTACACGATATCGAGGAGCCCGCATCAGAAAGACGTCGTCTCCGTTTCTCATCCGGAGGGGCAAGTTGGAAATTTACGCCGGGAGGATCGGAAAACTGCGGGAGGAAAACGTGCCCGGCATTGTCCGGCGCAACCACCGGTCGGTCGACCGGAAAGCGGGAAAGCCGCCGCTTTTGCGAGGGCTGTCGCGACTCCCGCTGTCGGCCGCGCAAGATGACCGAAGACGCTGCACCGGCCAGGAGAGGGAGGAAGACCGATGAAATTGTCGACAACTCTATTAACATCATATTTAATAATTTACCAAGCGCAGTTCTTTCCCTCCGCTTCATCCCCTTAATCCCATTAAAAAGTTTTGCAGTGCGAAAACCCCTTTCGCGGTTTAACCGACGGCAGCAGTACCCGACGGAGCTCTCCCGACCATCGAAGCAAATTCGGTTTTCTTTCGACGTCGGGCGCCGGGCGGGGCGGAAGGCAAATTCGCAAAAATTTCCCCGGGTTTCGCCGCTGGGGAAATTTCCCTCCTTCGACAACCTTCCCGGGGCGACTGCCGCCGAGCGGTTGCCCTCACGTCGGCCCCGCGAATCACCTCCGAGCCACTTCCGCACGCGCGACAGCGGAAAACCCGCGACTGAAAGCGACGCACCGCGGGTCTTCTCGCCGAGGAGCTTCCCGGGGCGTTTCGCTTTTCCGACGGTTCATCCGAAGCGACGTCGGCGAAAGGGCGCGCTGCGGAGCGCGTGCGGCAGGGTCTCCGGGGGACTCGCCGGGGCTCCCTGCGGCGCGACCGAAGACCGGGAGGAAGCCCGAAATCCTTCCGAAAAATAAATCAATCGACAGAGTTGAGAAACGCGAATCGGGTTAATTTAACCGAAATTATTCAACAGTTCTGAAAATGAATTAATAATTCACGCATCGGGCAAGACGGCAACCGAATTCCGGTTTAATTAAGGGGCAACAGGATCGCTGCCGTAGATTCGGCACACATAATACGTTACAAGGTGTTCGACAATAATAAAAATCGCTTTCAATAAAAGATAGATAAAAACTGAAGTACCATCATTAATGAAATTACCAGGAGGAGAGCGTGAAATGTATGCGCAATATTTCACAAGAGGGTATGAACCGTGTATTCTGCTCTTTATTCCTGTCCTTCCTTTTTTTGTCAAATAAAAGGGCTGGAAATGCTCTAACAAGGCTATTGAATAGGCGGGACGAATTCGCAATGTCACTGGGATATATTAGTTTCACTTTGACGACTGCAGACAGGCCGAGACTATTAAAAACCTTTGCGAAGAGACTCGGGGCCTTTGAAGCGGGGCCCCGCATTGTCCCGCCGCCGGGGGATGTGAGGCACCGCTGCCGCAACGGAAAAATCCAACCTCGGATTTCGGATGAGCACAACCGGAAAGCAGCGCCGTCGGCCGTTTCACGAGATCGCTGTTTTTCCCGCGCGCCCGGTTACCGGAACCGGCGAGGAGGAGGAGGAGGAGGAGGAGGGGGGGGGGTACGATTTTTCTGCCGCCACGTTAAAACCGAACGGCAGCGGCGGGAGGAACTCGGGGATTTCGCAAGCCGAAACTCTTCCTCCACGTCGGAAGCGGGCAAGGTTCTGCGCTTCGGATTGCATGCGCCGCCTCCCCTCCACCACTTTCGGCGTGCCGCGTCGGTTTCGGGGGAGGTTTTTTTTTTTCTTTTTCGCGATTTTCCGGCGTGGTTTTTTTCCGTTTCCGGTTATCGCTCTAAGACCTGCGAAAGGCTTTCCAAATGCAGTCCGGAGCGGCGACTAATAAATCATGGGATTTATAAGTAAGTACCGTCCTGACGCCAACCGTTTAAATTAACGAACGTCAATTAAATATGTCCCAGTGGATTAGTCCAAAATCGCCGGTCTCCGACAGAGCCGAATGCGGAATGTTGTGCGATCCTTCCTGTAGATATTTTTTTTTTTTTTTTTCCCCAGCACCCAAAGTCGTTCTGCAACGCAATGCGATCTTAGATTTCCGCTACATCGCTCCAGCAGAAAAACTGAAGTCGGTAAATGAAGAATTTATTTCATTATTCCAACGCGCGCACACAATATATATATGTTACATCAAGCATAAAATTAAAGGCAAGGTGTAGTTCTTACTATTTACAGTAAGGTACAACGTAATCAATCAATCGCAACAATAAAAAAGTACAGACGTGCACGCCGGTCATTACATTTCATTGCACTACCGTCCCGGTAAATGCTGTGCAGCAACGCTCGGAGCGTTGTTCTTAAAGATGTATGTAAATTTGAAATGTTTTTTAATTACGACGTCAATTTACTAAGATCGAAGCGAATCAAGATCAATTAAAAATATAAAATTAATGGAGGGAACATCTGCCGCGGAACTCTTCAAATTGTACAGATGTATAAATATAAATATAAAATGTAAATATATATAACAAATTCGAAACGGTGACAATTTCGACGACTACACAGCTGTTTATATTGTGATTGCAATTATTGTACAGCGTTAAAAGGAAGTCAATTAATGTGCACACACTGACTTGCATAAACATCTTATGAGGAATGGAAAAAAAGGTCTTCCACGGGTATCAAATATGCAAAATCATTTTATTTTTTTTTCTACGGTATCATTCACTGTACGTCTCCATCATTAATTTTATATAATTACTGAATTTAAAATGAGTTCGCCGCATGAGCGAATCGCCGATCATGGGAAAAGATGCGGTGCACATGATGCAGCGCGGATTTGGTCACTCCATGAAGACGCGAGCGCAGCAGCAGCCCCGCGGAATTGGGTTGCTTCGTTTCGCGAAAGGCACGAGTCGGGGCACCCTCCCGCAGCACGACCGGCACCGGCCATCTTGACCGTATCAATCGCGAACAATAATTACTGCATTCCCGCAGTCCGAACCTTACCGGATTTCGGGCATTGAAAAAGTCGATCGAGGAGATTTTTTGTTTTCTCCCCGAACCGAAAAACTCGGGTTTTTCATGCGAAAGTGCGCAGTTCCAGAACGTCCCCAGCCGAGCGACATCAAGTGTCGCTTGCATCTTACAATGTGATGCTCTTGATCGAGGTCTGAAAGGTTCTCGGCGCAAACGATGCGAATCAACCTGCCCGGGAAAACGCATCCCTGCGATCGAGTGCACCCCGAGGAGGCAGATCGCAAGTACCTGATTCGTACCTGCCCGTTCACGCGGGTTATCTCTCGGCGATCGGCAGCGAAACTGAAAATTTTTTTTTTTTCTTTCTTTTTTTGCGTTGTGCCTTTCAAGTGTTGCGGACGCAGCCAGTGCCCTCCCGTGAGATTGTATCGGAGCCTTTCGATGCTCCCATTACAAAACGTCAACTTTGATTAATTTTACGGCCCATTCTCGTTGCTTTCGCTACCACGTAACGAAATCGATTCCTCCTGACAGATAAAAATATTTTCTCAAAGGAAACGCACATCGATTCGCGGCGCGTTCACGGCAGGGTGATCATTCCGCCTTTTCATCCTTTGATTCCTTCGCCGTTTAGCAAACCTGACGTCTTTGTGATGCACGAAGCGAGAGCGCCCGGATCGCAGCTCATCTGCCGGAGCCTTAAATCATCCGGAAAATGCAATCAAAAGGCGAAAACTTGCTTTTTTCTCCCTTCGCGAGCAATTCGGTGCGGAGGTCCGCCGGGGGCGCAGCTACCCCTGCCTGGCTCTCGCTCACGCGTCTCCGGCCCGGGGCTTAAACCGTCGCGGTCCGAAGGAGGAAGGAGGGAAGGAAAATTCGAGCCGGGAACCCGGGGCCCCGCACTTGCACGCGGGGGCCTTGCCAAGGAAACCTAACTTTTCGACCGACGCCGTGGACGAAGGTTGCCCCCGCTTCATTTCGGGCACGTCGACGGCGTCGCTTGCGCTTGCAAATTCGGACGTTTGCCCGAGGATTAGCATTTGGAATCCCCACCGTGAATTGTTTATTATCATTGCGAGGCAAAATAAGAAATTACCGCATCGCTAGGTGAGTGCTTTGAGCGCGGGGTTCCCGTCCGGACCGGCTTGCGGTTGTGCCACTACAGTGCTCAATCAGCTAAATATTTCAATATACAAGTAATTGCATTTTACATCTACCGTTGTTGAAACGAATGAAATTTCATTTAGTTTCCATTGACGGATAGGAAAATTACTTCGGCAAACACTTCATTTAGAGCCGAGTGCACTTACGCAGGAATATCAAACAACGGGAATTAAGTACCACGTGTCCTACACGTGTTGAGAAAATATTTCCTCTGCAAAATATGCTTCCCGTCGGACATTTTCTATTATAAAGCCCCTAAATGGAAAATAAATAATGGACGCGGAGTTCGGGACCGTAGGGGGAGTCGGTTCGCTTTTTTGGGCTAATTTTTCAATTAAACATCCTGAATGCGATGCAGATCTAAATGAGCGTTAATTTGGGTTTTTTTTTCGCCGATCCGGCTTGTTAACGGTGATATTTGTACATTTGGGAATACAAGAAGAGATGATGCACATCTCGGTTCAAGCCGTCCAATTAGCGGGCGTCCGACAACGTCGGATTTCTTGGTTCCACCCTTAGCGTTCGGGGCCGACATCCGGCCGATCGATTTAACATCGGCAAAATCTCGCATCGACGCAGGATCGGAATATTTTGCACGCGGCGGAACCTGCCCCGCGAATTATTGAGTTTTTCGGTTCGCGTGCCCGAAGTTTTCGACGGGTCAACCCCCCCCCCCCACCCTCCAAATTCGAAATCTCGATGTGCCCGTCCCGGAAAAATCCCCCCGGGGAACCTGCCTCGACAAATGCGCAGAGGGTAAACACCTCGAGCACGGGCCCCGAACATTCGAGTTTTTAATTTTCGAATCGCGATCTCGGAAACCGTTTCTCCCCCTTGCCGGAGAACCACCCCGGAGGATATTATGCGCCAAACCGAAGAAGCAAATCAAACCACCGACAACATCCCCGGGCGCCGCCGAACCAACCACTTCGACGCTGCCTCCGAAGAACCCTTCCGCCTCGGATTACGCTCCTTCATCGAGGTAAAGCTATTTGCTTAAATTATTGACCCTTGTACGTCATTTCGGGTAGATGCCTGGATTAATTTTCCTTTTTTTTTTTTTTTCATCCCCCCCAGTCACAGTAGCGCGAATCGAACCCACCCTCGGGAAGATCCGACGCATTGAAATCGTCGCCTAAGACCGAGATCGCTTGCGTCAACAATCCTGCAGGGACCGGGCCGCGCCGCAGAGCAAGAGGAAATCGGCCCCGGGGGTGGGGGAGGGGGTGCAGCTTCAAAAGCGATCAAAGGCGGAATCCGCGATTCCTTTCATTTCGACCCCTGTTTGCTTGCACCGAAGCAATTCGAAAACATCCTGCGTCAGCAGCGAATCGACGGCTTTCGAGACTGCCCCGCGATGCAGACGCGCTGACGGGGGCGGTTTTTCGGTGACCGACGACGCTTTCGGGCAGAAACGGGTTGCCGGACCCGCCGCTGAACCGGGATGAGCATCCCGTTTCGACCCGCAGCAACCTCTGCTGCTCCTTGTTGCAAAACCGTGGAACTTGTGCATAAATATGCATCGCATTTGACGGTCATTCCTGGGAGTTTTCGCAGTGTAAACAGGCATTTTTCGAATTATTTCCGTGCGAGTGGGGCCACGATAAACACAAGTCCTTAAACGTCATTAATCATGTTTATTTGACGTAGCGAAATCACATACTCCACAGAGCTTATTCATGTGTTTTGGCAACCCTCCTACTTAAGCGCAAGAAAGAAATTGATTCGATCATGTGTAACGGATCTGTGTGCGCACATCTACATATGAGTTTCAAGTACATCGCTTTTACGGTTTTGCAAATGGAGAATTTTTACGTCTCCGAAATAGGAAAAAAACAATGAGAAAATCACGAAAGCAGCAGCATCATTTGCTGCGGTGTCGAACATCGCGCAGACCGCGGAGGCAAAAAGAAGACATTTTACGTCGGTTAACGTTGATTCCAGGCGATTTTGCATGATCCACGCATGGACTTTTTTGCGTCTGGAGAATTCGGCTGGTGCACTGCTCGTAGAAAAAAAAACTTTCGGATATCCGAAAACGTTCTAGCAGATAATTCTCGCGTTGGGTTAATTCATGCGACTTCGCCTTACCTTGACTTGACTCTCTCTGCCTTTTTCGCCAGCGAAAGCGGCTTCGATGCATCCGACGGTTCGTCGTTTCCGCTGCTGCCGTGAGGAAGGCGGTCGCCTTTAGCTTGCGCTCTTTCCGGCACCGAAGGAACGCTTCCCTTCTTTTCGAAGCAAAAAAAATCGGGCAGAGAAGAAAGATCGGAAGCCAAAGGCAAAACGTGCCTTCTCGCATCGAAGGTGGAAAGGCCGATCGCTGACCAATCCAGGTCCGGGGACCCTTCCGCTTCCTGGGTGTTATCATTATTATTCGTCCTTCGTGCCGTCGAAGGTTCCGCTGGATCGCCTCGCGTGGAAGCCCGGCGGGAAAAGCGGAGTCGCGGAAAATTCGATGGATTTCGCTTTTCCGCGTCGGGACGAAGCGGAAGGAGCCCCGGCAAAATCCCGGATCTATCCCGCAGAAACTCCTCGCGAATTCCAGATCGAACGTTAACGCGGAGAATTTGCGGCGGTTCCCCGGAGTGTCCGCGAAGGGAAAGCTCTTTAAGAAGTTAAGTCGTCTCTGTGCTTCGTCGGGCGGAGCGCGAAAGGGCCCGGAAAACGTTTTCGGGCCAGCGTTCGCGCATCGTGATCGATAAGATCCTCGGCGGATCGGGAAAAAGGCTTTCCCGGGGAGGGGGGGAGGGAAAAACCTTTTCCTTAGCGAGAGAAATTAACCTTTTAATATTCCGACTTCCGAAAGAAGTCCCTTAATGAAAAATAATTGCGAGCGCCCGGAAAATCAAGATGGATGGGAAAGCGGCCGAAGATCTGCTTGCACGGCGATTCCCTCCCGGAAAATCTAAATAAAAACTTTTCCGTGATTTGCCTCCGTCGACGCCGTTATTCATCCCTTAACAAATGCGAGCGGCCGGGACGCCCCTTAAAAAACCTCGGATATGCATTTTGCGCTGCTCGCGTAACCGGGAGTTACCTATGCGCTAAACGCCGGGGGCGATCTCGGAAATGGCGACGACCAGAAAGAAAACCCTTTTCGCCTTCGATATCTCGAACCGACGAAAGGCGCGCGAAGAGGAAGTCGGTAAAACGGTAGCACAAAAGTGTCGCTCGTCGTGTCGTTAAAAGCGAAATCGAGACGGGGATGAAAAAGAGTTCGCGGGACGGAAAAACGGTCTGCGAAAAAATTCTGAGCGCGACGCGATCAGAGGCGAAAATAATCGCCGACGCGACCGACGTCGGGGGAAACGTGGCCCCGGAATCGGAGCGACCAACCTGCGAATGCGGAAACAGAGGCCTTTTCCGTTTCCCTTCAGCGTGCGAACGGCAATCGCGATCTTTGAGAGCTTCCCCCGTGCGGAAAAAAGCAAACAGGCGAAGGATCGCAGAAGCCCTTTCGGGGCCCCAAATCGGGGTTGCCGCCCTTCCGGCTTTGAAAACGGGATTTTCGGGAGCGGATAATTTTATCCGCGTCTTCGACCGGGAATTTTCCGCCGGTTTCAATCGCGTAAAATGCAGATCGAGGTGCAAGGACCCGGATGGAAGGAAAAATTCAGGTAGACGAACTCGGAGTAGCGGAAAAGCGCCCATTTTAATGTTGCAAATATCTGTTTTGAAAACCGTTGCTTTTGCAGTTATCCGGAAAAGCAAAAGAAACAATCTTAAATTTGAGCAGGATAAATCACGGGGCTTTTACATTTCACGTATAAAACAACAGATTTAATGTACTACAGAAAACAGAAAAATAGTATCATAAAAGAATAATTATTTCATTTTTACTCATTTTATTACGCAGTAATTTGAACAGCAGCTTAAATCTAAGTTTTAAAGGCTTTTTTTAAAACCAGTGATAAATGATTATATAAGGTACAATCTATTGAGTAACATTACCTATAGGACTTTTCACTTTAAAAATTAATAATTTAGCCAGTGATTAGAAAAAAGTTTTTAACATCAGTTACAAATAGCTTAACATTAAGCGCTGTAGCAATGCTATTGATTAACCTTTCCTTTCAAGAGGAGATACCTATTTCGGAAGGTTCGAAACGTTAACATTAAGAAGAGGAAGTGTTGAATTTAATCTCCCTTTATTTTTCAACAGGCGAGATATCTGAAAGAGAGCGAACGCCGCGTGCGTTCGGGAGCGACTGCGAACGCCGCGGAAAGACGTTCATCACTTTTCCCTCGGAAGGCACGGAGGGCGATGGGGCCCCGGGGACGGAACCCGCAGCTCTCCGTTCTCTGCAGCGCCCCGAAACTGCGATCGCCTCCGTCGGATCTGACGGTCCCCCATCCGCGGGTTTTCCGCGCGAAGTGGAAAACGTCAATCCCTGCGGCAAAAGGGAAAATCCTCGCGTAAGAAATGGAAAAAACGAAATCCCCGCACGGGGAAACTCTGCGGCGGATGCAGAAAGGGAAAAGGGGAAAAGCGGAAAATATCGAAATTGGTTCGTTAAAAACAAGAACAAGGTATTTTTCATCGCTCGGCGTTTATCGCCGGCTGCACGGGTCAGCACGTCTCGATGCAGCAGTTATGAACGACGAAAAATGCTCCGGGTTAAGCAGCGCGAGGCTCACCGCCGTCGAGGAAGGGCCGAGTCAGCGATTTGGGCCGCCTCCCCAAAATGAGGATAAGAAGACAAAGAGAGATCCCCCGTCCGAGGTTAATCGTCGCTCTGTTGCGTTAACTTATCCATTTATTATCCAAAATCAGCTTTGAAAACCGAACTTGACGAAACTTTCGAACTTCGGCCCTTTGAACGACGTGAAAACTGTTGATCGCAGCGTGAGGAAGTGTAAGGTTCCTTCCTGTCGCGCAAGGGATCTTGACGAAGATCCAGCTCGGAGCTCGGGCACGGGCGAAAAGGCAAAAGGCTCGGTGGACGAACCTGAAGCGAAGCCGCACGTTTCGAATTCGGTTTTCAATTTTACACGTCGCTTTTTTTCTTTTTTTTTTTTTCTCCCTTCCCCGTCATAAAACTAAAAACAACATGCACTGAAGCTGAATTCGCAGAGTCAGTCGCTGCAGACGATAAAAGCTCGCGGCAAATGTCGATAAAGCAGCGGATGCAACCGCGGAAAATGTTAATTTTGGGTTCCGCCGGTTGACAAAGGTGACGTGCCAAATTAAACGGCAGAGTTCACGGTACCGACAGCGGCGTCGTCGAAACAGGTTAACGTATTGTCGGCGTGTTGTATGTAAATAGCACAAACCGGTCGCAGCCCTTGTGCCAGCGTCTTTGACTACTATTTGTATCGCATCACCATGGAACACGACAGCACGCGGCAGCAGGCGAGAACGCTCGCAGCGACCACCACCGCCGCCATCACAAAGTACACGACGCCGATGTGTACGAGGGAGAATATGTACAGAGTTTTCGAGCACCACCGGTTGGGCTCGTACAGTTCGGGCTCGAACTCGGGAAAATAAATGTAAAAGGTCCAGTAGTTCCCGAGGAAAAACCAGACGACGAGGAATGCGGTCAGTGCGAGGGATATCACCCTGGAGCTGGCGCTTGTCCTGAGGAGGGGCTCCTCGCAGTTGCTCTGCGGTTGGGTCACCAGGTAGAGCCTTTCGTAGCGCATCGATTTGATTTGGCCCCAAATCAACCAAAGCATTTTGATCGTCCCGAAGGAGCCTCCGACGACCATGTACACGGGAAGGTTTGGCTCCTGAGGGCAGTCACGAAGGTAGTTAACACCTGAAACCAAAGGAAATACTCAAATTTCTCGGCACTTTTGATGGTTTCCGGCGTCCATTAATTTGTAACCGCGTTCGGCATCCCCGGGCTTGCACAAACGGAATCTTAAATTTATCAGATATTTTCCTAAACACATTTTAACCTCGACTTGCACCGTCTGCATGCCGATTTTGTTCATGTCCGGAACGCCTCAACGACTGCGGACGGAAACGCGCCCGCGAATATCGCCGGAGGATGATGTCGGAGGCCGAAAAAAAATATTTTTAATGCTCCGAAAGTGCAGAAAGACTTTGAAAAAAAAAGCTTCGGGCTTATTCTTTTTCGGAAATTGGGCTTCCCGATGATATTTTCCGGCTGACGCTGTCGTTTTCGGTTCGCATTTGAAAGCTTTCGCTACGTTTCCCATTTAATCGCATAATCCAAAAAGTGAACATTTTTGCGGAGTCGTAATCGGTACGTTTCCATTCACGACTCTGCCCTTCGCCTTTTTCCTCCTCGCATCCACCTCCGGCAGCGGAAAAATTCGTTCCCCGAGCAAGAAACTGCCCGTTTTGTGGACGGGCAACAGCGTGGCTCGTTTCTCAGGAGGCCGCTGTATTGCTTTTTTTCCGTGTTAAAAACCTGTTCTTCCTTTATTTTCTCAGTTACCGACATAAATAAAAAAAAAAAGGAAACCTGGGGATTGCGAGGAACGAAGGGAACCGCCGCTGTTACCTGTCAACCCTCCGTTAAGGGCAGAGAAAAGGATTTGGATTACGAGGAGAGAGAAGAAACGTCAGGACAATTATGAAATCACACAACGGTACGCAAATGTTGCCCTGCTTCCGACAGCTCCTGCAATCCTCAGCTGCAGCGTTAAAAAAATGACCGCCCCCCGACAGAGGGAAAAAAAAACCTTTTCTCGCACTGAGTCAATAAATGCGCTGCACGACTCGATACTCCTTTCAATTTTCTATTCTCCAGCTTCCGAGGCAAAAAGATTGCTGGAAATGCGGAAAAATCTCCTTCCTCCGATCCCGGGGAGGAAGTGAGACCCTGCCGGGGGTTGGAAATGCGGCGGTTTCGTCATATACGCGAGTGGAAAAACTGCTCCTGCTTCTGCCGCGGAATGTACTAAAATATTAAAAATAGTGTTTCCTTTATACGAACGTACGTCAAGAGCTCCGGGGCGGGAGGGGGCCCCGAGAAAAAGGAAAGGAATTGCTTGCGGTGCTCCGAGCCACCCTCGTGAAATATGCATGGGAAAAAGGTTCGCATCGGTCGAGGACCCAATCCAGGAGGCTCCGTCAGCGAGGCATCATCAACTCGTTGGGCTTTCCCCAAGCCCGGACATCGAAGGATCCCAGGTTTCGGTCGGTGCCGCCCGCCTGCCCGCAGCTCTCAGGCTGCAGGCGAACGCGCCGTTTGAAGCAGCCGATTCATTCGGTTGCCGAACGCCATTCGCTTGCTTTCAGCGAAATCCGCGGACCGGTAAAGAAGAGAAGAAGCGAACGGAAAGTTGTTCGTCGTGCGACGCACAAGCAGAAGACAAGAGCCGGACCGGGGATTTTTGTCGCTCCGAATCGGTTGCCGCACAACTCCGCGACCTCCTCCTTGTCGAGATCTCGAAAGGTTTCGCGGAGGGCGCGGGGGAAGGCTGCGGAATTGCATCTCGACTCGAATCGTTTTATGTAAAATTAATGATTTCGGATATGTTTCATTTTCCGCACTTTCAGTTCCCTTATTACGGTCCCGGAGATGTTTTCCGCGTCTATTCGGAATGCAGAATTGTCCATGACGCATCTCTCTGTATTATTTTATGAGATTGCGATGCCGAAGCTTCGGTTCTCCCGTACGCTCGCTTAAAATCTCTCTCCGGATCCATTTTCTTTTTATCCTGATGGATACCACAAGTTTGTATTGCGAATGATATTTTCGGACACGCACGCTTTTATGTAATTCTTAAGAAAGCTTTTTGAGGCGGAAAGCGTTCTCAAGAAGGTCGAAAGCGTTTAAAACGAGTCCGTTCAAAAGAAGCTGTCGGAAGTTTCTCTCAGGTATGGCCGTTAAAACCCTTCCGTCCGGGTGAACGGAAACGCGGGGCCTCCTCGATGCGATTGTGCTAAGTGAACGTGCGGAGGCGCAGGGCATCGTCAAAAAATTACTTTTCGCGATGTGAATATTGTAAGAAGCATTTCTTTAATGGATGTTTTTGCAATGCAAAACTGCTCACTTTTTAAGGTTTGCTGCGGAGTGAAACCGAATTCGAATTAAGGGTGCGAACCCGCGGGGACGGAGCCGAAAAACATGGAGAAGCGGTCGGGGTGCGCTGCCGGGAAAATTCGGCCCAGTGATCCCGGAAGGAAGGAAAAGAAGCGAAGATCCTCGGCAGCGTTTGCGGGCACCGCGTGTCGTCGGCGTCCTTTCAGGATCGACGCCTTCGTCAACCTACTTCCGCTGACGTCTGCCCAGCTCCAATCGACGGGTCGGCGACAGCCCTTTCACCCCCCTCCCCGAGCTTTTTCTTTTATAAAAATAAATTTCCGAGCGCCCGCCCAGCGAAGCCCCTCGAATCCGCCATTTTTTTTAAGGTTCGCCCGGGAAAGTTTTCGAATTCCGCCCCCACCCCCAGGGAGCAGGGGCAGTTCGCCCGTCCTCGCGCCTCGCTCTCGTTGCGCACCATCCGTCGACGCTAAAACCGGAAACCGTTTCAACGGAAGGCTCTGATTTTTCGCCGGGGGATGAAAACGGGAAAAATATTTTCCAAATTTAATCCTTTCCGCACTTTCCACTTCCGTCTAAAATTTTGATTTATAACGTGCGAGGCCGGGTCTTTGATCACTTTATTTTCTTGAGCTTATTTTAGAGGAGAATTTTCCGCCTCTTTCCCCCGACGAAAGCTCAAATTCCGTTTGAACTTCGAGTCAGGGAAAAGTTTAAGGAAGTAAATTTATTTTATTTTCAAATAGTCGTGGATTTCAAACATTTTGCGACTGCGGAACTTTTCATTTTCCGCCGCAAATGTCGGCAACAAAAGGTTTTTCTGGCGGGGGGGGGGGGGGGGGGAAACCAATTTTTCGAACGGTCCATCGATGGACAATTGACCACGTCCGATTACCCTGTCGCGGCATGCGTTCGCACGTGAAAACGCAAAACTGTTTGCCGACAGCAAATTGCGTTTGCAAATTCCACATTTCTCGCCGATCTTCGTCGGTCGCGTTTCACTTTTTAAAAAGCGAACGAATAACCGTCCGCGTCGTCCGTGGAACTTCTTCTGCATCCCGACAGCTTGCAGGAATCGAGTTCCTCTCTCGATGTTCGAAACATCCACGGACTCCGGCCCCAAAAACCAGTCCGCTAAATCCGGAGCTCAGGCGCACCCATCCGCAGCTAAGGGAACGTTTATAAATATTATCCATGAACGGCCTGCTGCATCCATCGGAGCAACATCAAAGCTACCTCTTGCGGCGACGCTTGGCGGAATCGCCGCGCTGCAGCAGCGATGGAGCAACCGGATGGAAGACCGCTTCATTCCGTCAAAGGACAGCCGCGCATCGAACCGAGGGAGAAGCAAGTTACTCTGGAAAAACCGCACGAATAAAATAAAAAAAGAGAGAAAGCAACTAAAAAACCGAAAAAACTCTGTTTTCCTTTGGTATTGTTTCAGGTACGTTTCCCACAAAATATTTTTCGTCGCCATTTTGTCCAGCAATTATCGTTGATTTCCCACGGTGGCACACGTTGCCGTTTTCCTTCTGCTGCTCATTACGGATGCAAAAAGTTAAAAAGGGAAAATTTTCGGATCAGGGAGGTCGTGCATTATCCGTCTGGGATTAAGGCAGACCTTTCGATTCGTGCAGATAAATCGGAACGGAGGCCGTTTCGCGTTCGAACGGATCTCTCGCGCATATCCTTTGGTTGTTTTCCCGTTCAGGGTCTTTTTGTTCGGGCTAACACTTCGGCTGTTCGGCTGTCGGAATCAATAACCGAGATACGCGTGGAATCAGAGCCGGGGGAAGAGCGCGTCGCACCCGAGGGCACGTTTCACTTATTTTTTTCCGCAGTTCTCAAAGTGCATTTCTTCGTCAGACCGGGTTCGGAGGTTCGTTCTCCTCCGCTTCACGTCAGCAAAGCAAGCGGAATTTATCTCAAATGCCGCCGCCGAAGGGACCGATTCAGTAATTCGCGGTCCGTATGCCGTGGAAGCAAGTCGCTCGGGCGACGCAGCCCTGCGAGGTACCTGCGAACGGTCGGAAAAGATTCGGTTCCGAAACCGCCTCAGACGACGGGGACGGATGAAAAAATGCTCGCGAATGGGCTGTCGATGAGAATGAGTGACAGAGGCCGCAGCGGGAAACCGATTCAGGTTCGGACGGGAAGGCTGCGGGTGTCATTTCCGCCGAGTCTCGCTCGAAGGTGAGAAAACCAAAAAGTAAACCTGACGAAGTTCGAAAACTTCGCGCGTTTAAAATGTCTCCGGCGCAAATCCCGAAATTCATCCCGTCACGCGAATTTGCGCAATCGAAAAATATATTAAAAATGTATCAAAATGATGAAATCTACAACTTACCCATGATGAGCATGATGATGGGTAATGCTGTCAGGCACACTAGTATTACAGTGATTGTCACTAAAACGAAGCAAAAATCATGTATTAACGTCAAAAGGAGGAAAATAAATTAACCGTATTAGTATTTAAAGCCATCGAAAGGTAAGAATGAGGGTTTTGCACCGAACGTATTGTTCGGAGCCAACGTTATCTGCTTTTCAGTTTCACCCCAAACCTAAGTTCCAAGCTTTTGTCTATGTTTTTCAGAATGGTTTTTGCGAAACAGCAGTAATAAATGCGAGAACGTGAAAAGTATTACGGGGAAGTTAACGACGGACTGCACATCTCATTCGGCGGTGTCGTTATCGACCAATTTTTGAAAAATGACAAATATCTCGGAAAAAAAATAATATATATATATATGTGGGATGAAAGAAAAAGTTTTTTTTTTTCTCCCAGAGGCATCGGCAAAAGTAGGAGAAATAAAAGTTTTTCCTGAAAGAATAGCAACGGATTTTACAAATGCTTTTTTCCTTTTTTTAATTTTTATTGGCTTTTTCCAGTTCTCATCGCCAAAAGACCATTACCATTTGTTATTGAGTCGGGGAAACATGATATGCGAGCTCGATCCAGCAATAAAAGCGGCGCAATTCGTTTTGCTGGCTTTCTGCCGGTGTCCTTTTTATAAAAAAAAAAAAAGGAAGAAAACGCGGCGCATCTTTTCACCTCCGGGGACGAATTAAAAATCTCTTTTACGCGACCGAATCGGGTTTTCAGAAAGATAAAAAATCGGGCGGCGGCCTCACCGGAGACGGGGAGCTGCCGCCACGAAACGTCGCAGACTCCGATTCCACGACGGCGGATTCCGGAGGCTTTTTCAAGTGGCGGGCGGCAGTGGCGCCCCACCTGGCAATTACCTGTTTTAAACATTATTCGGAGAGCGCGAAGAAGGAAATCGCAAGTTCCGGAAGCTTCGATATTCGCGTCCTCCAGTTGGTACATGACGGATCCGTAAACTCGCAGCCCCGCCCGATCCTCCGGATTAAGCTTCGTGTGCTCGCAGAGCTGTTTCCTGTCGTCGGCCGAGGCCTGGCTCACGCTCGAGCTTGCCCTCCTGGATTCGGAGTCCACCTGATTCGACTGCGCTCCTCCCCTCGTCGCCATTCGGTACGATCCGGATGAGGTCAGCGTCAGCGCCCGCTTGGTTGAACCTCGACACGCGGGAAAAAAAAAAAAAGAAAAAGATATTTTTTCGGCTGATGCAGTGGTGCCAACTGAAAAGGCATTCGCTGATTTCGGCGTAAAAACTGTGGAAAACTTTTGCTTTTTCGTTTATCCGATCCGTTTCCGTTCATATCCCTCGGCAATCGGCTCCTTCGAATGCCTTTTCCTCCAGGTTTTCCCTCTTAAAAGCTTGCTGCTGCCTCCCTCTTCGCACGGAATTCTCTTCCCGGCACCGACAGGACGTCCGAACAACTTTATCATAAAAGCTCGTCACTCTCTTCGGAGCTTTTCTCTCTCTCTCGCACAGAAATGTCGAGTGGAAAAGAACAGAAGAATGGAAAGGAATAAAATAATAATTTGAGGTGATTAAAAAACTTTTCGTTACCTTAGGGCGAAATATTATTCCGCGGCAGAAAAAATTTTAAACGCCCGTTTCAAAAGTTTCCTTCAGGACCGCCGACATAACTCTGTGCCGTCTGCACTTCCTCCCTTTGAGACACGGAACAATTCTGTCGTTAATACATCTTACCGGAACGTCGGCCCTAAGGAATTTCCACGTGACGGAACTACCAAGCGATTTTGACGGTGGTTGCCCTACCTGCGGCTGGTACGTCCACGCTTCCGCGAGGACTTCCCTGAAGACTGGTCGTGGTCGTCGCGCCTCCTCTCAGACTGCAAGTGTCGGGAAGGCTGCCCCTGGGACTGGTTCTCGGGCTGCGCAGCGGCAGACCATCCGGTCCGAGACTTCCCCGAGGACTTCGGTTCGCTTCCTGTCCGATGCTTCCCCGAGGACTCCTGTTGTAATCCGCTCCGAAGCTCCCTCTCGGACTTCTGTTTCGCTCCTGGTTGATGCTACCTCTCGGGCTCCTGTTGCTTAATTCGGTGCAGATGCTCCCTCTCGGACTGCGATTGGCGTCCGGTACCAGACTGTTTCTCTGACTTAAGCACGAACTTACGTCCGGAGGAATGAGACTTCCCCTTGGCGTTCGATCCACGGGAGCGGCGAAGCTTCCGCGAGGGCTTCGATTCACCGGAAGTAAACAGTCGTCTTTATCACTAGGCACGGAAAAACTCGCTCGAGCACTCCTCGTGCCGGAAATGGAAATCTGAATTTCCGAATTGGGACAGGAGAAGCTTCCTCTGGCACTTCTCGTTCCCTGAGGCGGGAGCAGCAGATCTGCTGAGCCGTCGGGCACGGCGAAACTTCCCCTTGCGCTTCTGCTCCCGGAAGCAGGGGACGGTTTATCCACGTCCGGAACGGAAAAGCTCCCGCTGGCGCTTCGGCCACCGGAACCGGGCATTAGGAGGGAATCCGTCAATCCGTCCGCGAAACTTCCCCTGGCGCTTCGGCTCCCTGCGAATTCGGGATGTTTCCCGGAGTGCGCGGGATCGGATCCGTTCCAGGCTGAGAAGCTGCTCCGCGAAGGTCTGCTCGAAACGGTCAGCAGATTGCCCTCCGATCCTTGCGGGACGGCTATGCTGTTGCGAGGGCTTCTGCCGGACGTCAGCACCGGTATGTTGCCGCAGCTGGTGCCGGAGGCTATGCTGGCTCTTCTGCTCCTCGGCGGATTCTCGCCGATTTCCGCGCTTGCCGCCAAAGTGGCCGCCGCCGCGCTGGCAATGCTTCCCTTTACCGAAGGACGGCTCTGCGATTTTTGAGGCGACGAGGCCGCGCTCCGAGAAGCGCGACGCCTTCTCGACGATTTACTCCGTGCCAACATCGCGGGGTTATCTTCGAAGCATATTTTTTTTTTTTTTCAGCACATCTGAAAAAAATGGAAGAGAGAAAAAAAGGAAAAACCTTTCCACTTTCAAAAAAATTCCCATTTCCATTACCTTCCCGAGGCGGGTTCCATTTTTAAGGAAAAGAATCGAAGGCCCGCAGGCACGTGCGCAGGACGGCAGTCACACTTGCTTCATCCGATCTAAACCGAACCAAATCCGTGCTGCGGAGCGCGTTTTCTCACGCCGGACGAAATAACCGGTAATAAATGCCATTTCAGGCACCCCGATGTAGATCTTCCTCATATTCCGCAGTCATTCGACAGCGCGACACACTTTAAAGAAGGAGAAACGGACCGGGCTACAATCCGACAGGGCTTTGTCTCCTCCGAAAAGATCGCTCTGGGGGATTTCGCGAGTGCCGGCCGCTTTACTCGGACGTCTTTTCTCTTCCCCGGTTTCCAAATCAGACTTCGGCGTTGAAGGCAGCAAGGCAGAAGCGGAAAAAGGAACCCGGGCGTAAATACGTAAAATAATCAAATGATACGAAGGCCCCGGAACAGCCACCGGGTCCTTGTAGTTCACAACATCATAACAATATTCTCCGATAAAGTTAACAATTATTCTATAAATTGGATTTGATTAATGAATTCACAATGTTTTAGTGCCGATGTTAAAGCCTCCGGAATGCTCTTTAAAAGCTTTTACCCTGTTATCGGATGTGTTGTATCATCAATCTTAGAGTGTAAAAGGACAATGCAATAACAGGGGTGAGTGATGTGCACAATTTTCCGTGACGCACCGCAACCCTTTCACTAAAACTCTGCGTCTGTCGCTCTGGAAACTTTAAATTTACCGTACGAGCATATAATTTTCGAAGGTTTAAGCGATTTTACGGCCATAATTAATTCAAGTTCGAAATTTAATAAGATTGCTCTCCCGTACGGTCTTGTTGGCGGAAACTGAAATGATAATTAACTTAAGCAACGCTGAAATAGAAAATTGCCTCGAAACCTGAAATCAAAAAGTCTGATTCCATTTTGCGGACCGGAGAAAAAATAATACAAATAAAATAATTTTTTCCTTTTTTTTTTTTTTTTCTTTCCTCTTTTTATGTGAGGAACAACGAAGACCGGCAAAATATTCCGATGTTTGGTGCGCCGAATTTTATTTTTTTTTTTAAACCCGATCAAAATGACAAAAATCCGTCGGGATGCCTGCAATCCATGCTCCTGACGGCCGACCCAACTTCGTCGGCGGAGCTGCGCAAGCAAATGGTCGAAACGGTTTCACTGAGTCACGGGGATAAAGAACCAGGTATCAAAACGCAAGGCGGGCACGGCACGACCTGACCCGAGCCGCGGGGAGGACGACCTGAGCGTCTCGTGCTGGAGGGCGGACTCGTTTCGACAGCGGCACTCTCGATCAGCATCGATCGCAGGTCAGTGCTGTCGTCAAGACATTGCACGATTTTTGAGGCTGCGATTCACTTTTGCGCAACGCTTTTTCAGTTATCCCTGCAAGTCGGGTTCATTCCGTTGTTTTACCGCAGCGATGCGCGAGACCGCATTTGCGCGGTCCTCCGGTTGGCGGGAAACTCCGCATCTTTTCAGGCCTCCTTAAAGTGCGTCGTCTCATGCCGCCAGCGAGTGCACTCTCCGTCGGGAAGTGCAAAGAGCCTGGATGTTAAATTGCGGCAAAATGGCAGATTAGCTGAACGGCGAAAAATAATCACGAGTCTTGCGGCGGCCATTCCCTCGTTATTCCATAAATAATTAGACTTCTCTCAATGTTTTTAAAGATAACCTGAAACCTTTACGTGTTAGGTTAGGGTAACCTAAACCGATTTCGGCGATTCAAATTGCCGGCACCGTCGCCGAAGCGAAGCAACTCCGGATCACCGCCGAAAACAAGAAGACAGAAGCGGCAAACCGTGATTAATGCCACCTAACCAGCCTTAAAATTGAATTTGTGCACCGCAGCCGTTGCTGTGTCAGTCAAATCTCGCATCCGCGAGATCGGCAGATACCTGCGGCAGCTCTCCGTCCTTTTCGGAGTGCATCCTCCCTTCGTTCCTTCGGCGAAAACGTTTGCCGCGGATCCACGTGCACGATCCCATTCTGAAAGGGAAGAATCGTCCGCGGGGATCGCTCGGTCCGCCAAACCGGGAAATCTGCCGGAAAAACCTGCAATTCGGGCGAGTGGGATCACATCCGCAACGATCGCGCGACCATTTTTCGATTTTTCCTTCCGGAAAAAGGACATTTTCATCCGAGTTTTACGACAGCGGGATTGCGTTTTGGAAACGTCGCCTTCGCCGACGGGTTCCCAATCGAACGGCACGGAATGCGATTAATATTTGAGGAGCGACGCACTCGGTCGCGGCGCAACGGAAGCGGGTCGCCGAAAACGTTCGTGCGAACGGGTTTCGAACGAGAAACCTCCGAAATCGCGTTAAAAAGAAGAAAAAAAAAATTGGCGCTTCCTCCTGCCGCGACGAGGAAACCATTCGATCAAGTTAACTTCGCATCCTTTCGGGGAGAGTCAGCGGGAGCGAGGAAAATATGGGATTCGCCCGTAAGCGGCGTCGGACAGAGAAATCAATTAGGTTAAACGCCGAATGCCATTTCGTGACGTTTCGCCCCACAGACCGGCCTCGCCCTCCGCGATCTTGAACGCGAGAACGCAAGCCTCCGGGATTCGTCTGACGGATGACCGGCGCAATTCGAGCCGTGCCACGTTATTTCGCATGTGCTCCCGGCTTTTCGATTTAGCCCCCCAAAAAAAAAAAAAAAAAAAATACATCGTTTAAAAGCGACGAGGCAAATTCCTTGGCTCGCAAACCCGCAGCTTTTACTTTCGGGAAGGGAAAATGGGAGTGCCGCATTCCCGTAATCCATCCCTTATTTCATCTTGATTATTCACCATAAAGCAATTTTCCTTCCAGATATATCCCGCAAAAATTAAACTTGCGTGCTGCATACAAAACATCGGGGCAGGGGGGGTGCGCACGGTGGTTCGGGGGTCGTTTTTTGGCAAGAAAAAAAAAAAAACAACATAAATCTCACGAACGCCGACGTCTGAAAAGGAGCTCTCGCCACTAATCCCGTTACTTGTTAAATAAAATTCGGGGTTTCAACCCTTAATCCAGTTCGGTAAGGTCATACTCGGGGCGTGCTAATAAGAAGTTCTGAAGAACGGCAGCGATGAAATCCGTTCGCGAAGTTGATCGAAGTTTGAAATTTTCCGTTCCCCGCGACAAGGCACGGCTTCCGGAGACTGATCCCTTTTCCTTTCTTTTTCTTTTTTTTTTTTTTTGCGTGCGTGCGTCCGGAAACGCTTTGTCTTCCATGATTTCTCGTCGAAGCATCTCCCCGTCAGGCGACGTGACACGTTTTGCGTTCAGCGTCCTCCAAAAATAATATTTTCCAATCCGATCCGTTTCCCCCTTCCTCGAGCGAAATTGGAACGCGGGCCCGATGCCGGAGGGGAGGAATCGGCCCCGGAAACTCCGCGCGCCGCGGCGGCGGGGCCCCGACAAAAGCGAGCGGCGGCCCAGAATGACGGGCGACGATATTCGGAAAATTCGCTTTTTCGGGTCAGAAGGTCAACGGGATGCGGAAAAAGACGGCGACACTTGACCTTTCGGAAAATCCGCGGGGCGGATTTTAATTTTAATTTCGGGGCGAGTCAACCCGCGGCCCCGGCGCCTTTTTTTTCCCCGCCCTCCACGCAAAAATCCTAAAAGTCTTTGGGCGCCCCCGGAAAATTTTTCGGGGATTCTGCTCCGCGTCGACGCAAGGAAATCTCGAACGAAGGGAAATATGAATCGCGGCCGGAAACTAAGGACTACGTCGAATAGGAAACATGCCCTTTGTATGTGCATCTGAATCGAAACTTAATCCACCGCGTAATTTATTCCAATTGAATTTTGTGACCCGCACGTTCTGCAAAAATTTATTTCTCGTTCATAAAAATTCAATTTCATTTTTTTTTTTTTTTCTCTTTGAAATAACATTTTTCAGTCTTTTCGAATTTTCTCCGCATTCCCGATTTCTGCTAATCCCAGGTTAGGTTAATCGCAAAAACATAAATAAATTTAAAATTACGTCTCTCACAGTACCTGCGCCAAAGTCGAAATCAAAAAAAAGGAAAAATTAATTTTTTTGAACCGTCTGCTACTTCGATGTAAAATTCAAATAAGCAATTTCAAATGAAACATTCACTCAACCATTTTAAATTGTACAAGAGGTGAAATTGACATTTGGTGCGAAGAACGTCTGCCAGACGGCAAATTTTGTATACGGCATTAAAAATTCCTAACTTTTTACGTATTAATGAAGGTTACAGTTCATGAATAACAGAAAACTGAATCTTCATCTTGACCGGCACCGCTTTCCCGAAAAAAGAGGAAAGCATTGTTCTGCGACGCCACGGCTGAAACGGCTGAAACGGACGACCGACGCAGTCCGCTCGTTTTATTCCGGTCTTCGATTACGAGTCCCCGAAGGGAGAACGGCGATCTTCGGAGCAAGGAGAGCGACGGAAGGACGCAACGGCAGGAGTCCAACAGCGCGCCTAAAAGAGCGATTTCGAAGCTTCGGCCCGAAGAAGACCGGCAGGAGTGGCGGAGTCGCTTCGCTGTCGGACCGAGATCGAGGGAGCGACGGAGACTCCGAGTCGCGGAATGCGCGGTCCGCGATCGGCAGAGGCCGGACACGATCTTCGCTGCGCAGTCTTTCGACCCCGCAAATTCCCCGCATCCTTCCTGTCGGAGCATCCAGCGAGGCCTCCAAGATGCCTCCGCTGGAAACGTTCGGAAATGTCCCCGAAGCTAAAAATGGGATTTTCGAAAAAGCTCGCTGCAACAGTCGCTTCAAACCTTAAACGTAAAAAATTATTTCTGATCTCCGAATCGCAGACTTTTCCCAATTGGGATAATCGGCAACGCGGATTCGATCTCTGCAAGATGATTTGCCAGTATCGAATCTAATCTAAACGGACCTGGGAAATTAGTTGAATGCGGAGGAAAAACACCAAGAAAACCTGTTCGATCCCAACGATAAACTGCAAAATAAAGGAATGATTTTCCCTAACCCAAAAAGGAGGCAAGCCGCCTGCCCTTTCTTTTGGTTCGTCAGCAAATCGACGCGTTTCCCTGTGGAAAATTTACGTTTCATAAGGGCAAGCCACTCGGAAATTATTTAATATGAATTACAATTAATTCTCGTTTAAATATAAATTAAAACAAAACTGAAAAGTTTTCCCGCGGAAAGTTCTGCGCCGAAAAGTTCATCCAAGTTGCTGCCGTCGCCTGCCAAAGAGCCGGCGTAAAAGTAAAACAAAAACTCCTTCACGTTTTCATATTAATTTCAGTTTTGCATGATGCAGAGGCCCGAAAGCGTCTCAAAAGGAATCCAAAGGAAAATATTCGTTTTAGGAAGCGGTGAAAAGCGACCAGCAGAAATAAATTCCCTGCTGGAAAAGTCCCTTTTTTTTTTCTCTCTCTCTCTCCTTTTAAATCATAAAAATATTGAAGTAAATAAAGAAGCCAACCCATACGAAGGGCGAAATTTTATTTAAAATAAATAAAAGCAAAGTCGCTATCAATGAGGAACGTGCACAATTCACAAGGAGCGAAATGGGTTCCTCAACGTGAACACTCAATTGTACCCTACACCAGTTTTTACGTATGCAGTGAAACACACAATAATTTTCCGCTGCAGCGTTAAAAATGTGGAAAACTCACTCTTTCTTTTTTTTTTTCGCATGTTCTCCCTCAAAAAACCGAGCAATGACATGATTCTGTGCAATTCAAAGGCGCAATTTCAATAATGCGCCTTCGTTACCTGTTCGGACTGCGGCGATTTTTTCTAAAACAAAAATTTTCCGGGGTCGCACACGCGGAAAACCGCAAAAACGGTGTGGGAAAAACTTCCGGTCGATTTTTTCGACAAAAATTTCACCCCCTCCGCAAGAGGAAAGCGCCGGAAAATGTTCAAATTTTCCATTCAATTTTTTTCCTCTTTTTTTCCCTTTCTTTAATTCCGATTTTTCCGGACGCTTGCGGAGCTATCGGCAAGGGAAGAATGGGAAATTCGAGCCTTCGGCTATCGTTAAGGCGAACATGCCGCGGGCGAAGAAACCTGATCCGAATTTTAACGTTCCTCGAACGCGGGATCGCCGAACGGATGGGGGAGAAAAAAAAAAAAGAAAATTTTCTTTTTGCGCGAGATTAATCGGTCAAAGCGACGCCGACGAACGCGCGAAGCATCCTGCGCCGACGTGAAAATCCGACAGGAATTCAGGGCGACGAACCTGCGACGGAAAAACCTCGGGACAAATTTTAAAACGATTTCAAATGGACGAGCAGAAGCCTCGGGCAACGCGACGGTCGACGCCGTTCGACCTCCTGGAACGGAGCTTTCGAATTATTTATTATTAAGAAGGATTGTCTTGTCCAAGACGCCCGCTCCCGTCATCGATCACTCGGGAGCCTTTCCTCTACGGCGAGCCCAACGGATGGCGTTCCGGTTCATCGGCGACGGGAAACTCGATTCCGTCCCCCCCGCAGCCCCCCCTCCGGGGGGAAGGGGCGGAAAATCCGCCGGAAGTCGCTGCGCGCTGCCGGCTCGGAGATTGAAGGGCCGACAGCAATAATGATAACGGTTGAAATTGCCAGCGAGGTTGCGAGCGAGGCGTCAAAAGCCCTCCGTCTTTGTGCGGAAAATTAAAGGCGTCCCAGAGCGTCGTCAAAGCGAGTTTTATTGCTGTTGTTGGCTCGCGTCACCGGATTGGCGCGGATCAAGATGAATGAATCAATATCGAGATTTTTAATGCTGAAATCTGCGAAAAATCCAACTCCCCGCCGCGGCTCCTTTAACCTGAGCGATTTTGCAAAGGAAAAGCGCGGAAAAGGCTCCAATTCGGGGACTCTTCGAATCCTTTTTAAATTTCCAAGCTTTAAAATTATTAAAATGAAGCGATTTCGATCTTAATGCGCCCCGCAAAGCTTTCAGATTTAATTATGTAAAATAACTAATATTCGATCCACGGACCCGGGGCTGCCGGTTAAACTTCCGAACCGTTTTAAAAACGCGGAAAAATTAATATTCTCATATTGAACATTAATTTCGGCTTGTTAAGCAAAATTTTTTTTTTTTTTTTTTTAACAAAAATATGTTTTCTGTTGGAAAACGGAGCGGATTTATTACGGCGGAAATTTAAAATTGGCATTCGGATTTTTTCGTTTATAAAAATAAAATTGTACACGGAATGGATCCGCTGTTGGACTCCTCCCGTGAGAAATTTTAATTGTATTTTCGGAACGTTTCGCACAGAAAAAGAAATAGAAACTCCCTTGTATTCCCGTGGAAATATGGCGAATGTTTAAGTTTAAACAAATATTTTTATTGTCCGACATTTCATCCGACGTATCGCACCGACAGCGATTCGCGGTAATTCAATTTCCACGTAGAATTCCATCCAATTGAAATGCTTTATACCGCGCCTTCTGCTGGGGGTGGAAATTTGATTTCCGCAATAAAGCCACCCCACATATTGCTCTTTCTTTTTTCTTTTCTTTTTTTTTTTTCCGCGCGGCGCGCATATCTGAGTTTTCGCGTGTTCGGATGAAGTTTATTAATTGGAAAGCGTTTGCGGTTGGTCAGCCGCGCGGCAAAAACGGAAAGATCGCAAAAAACGTGAACCTCCGCAAATCCGAAGAACGGTTTCGAACGTGAAAGCCCATATATACATATGTATATCTTGCAAATTGCACACAAAGCGCACGAATGGAAGTCCCAATCGAAAATGCCACCCTTTCAATTCGTTTTGAGCCAAACGAAATCCTTTACGCGGTTGCGATCGAAGTTCGTGCGCTGCTGCCACGTCTCGTTTCGCACGGGGCGCCGGCCCCGCGCTCGGAGGCGGCGGTGAGATCCCTCGGTTGACGGCCGCAGGGAAAAGCGTGCCGCGCGCCGCTCCCACGCAACTTCGCCGATCCCAGCGCGGACTCCTATCCCGAGGAACGGGATATTTTCGCGGTTTTTCATGTTTCAGCGAAATTTCCGGTTTCGAAACGGGGAATCGCCGCGCTTCCGCTCATCACGTAAAGAGCATTAAGTAAGATTTTAACCCCGTGAAATTGCCCCGCATTATAAGCCCTCCAATTTCGAATTTTTTTTTTTTTTTTTTTTTTGATACATCACGCTCCATTCATCGAAAAGCACATTAACGTTTCTCAAAATGCGTGTCGTGAATTTCTCCTTTTACGGGTTTTTACGAAAAAAAAAAAAATATATTTCTTTTAACTACATAAATAACATCAAACTGCCGACATCAAAAGCTGTCAGGTGAGCGACCCATTAGCTGCAACGTTTATTCGGAAAATCATTCCATTTTTCGCCTTCTCCCGCCGATTGACTCCGTGTTTTTTCACGCTCCAAATGGCTTTTTTATGTATGAAAAATTAATTCCCGATGGTTCGAACTGTTTTTTCCCTCCATCTCAAATCCTAATGCGGTTATTTTCCTCCGGAGCCCCACTTAATGCCCCGCTTAAAATCACTTTCTTCATATCGCGCATAAGTTATGAGGATCATTACCGCGGCATATCCCAGCATTTCACGTTCGAATTTATCATGCGGCCACGTTTCATTTATTCAAATAAAAGGAAAATCCGCGATTTTTCTTCTTTTTTCCCCCCCCCCCCCATCAACAGCAAAATTGGAAAACTTTTTTCCCCCCGCTATTTTAAACTTACTTCGTCCCCCGGCGAAAGGGAAAATGAAAATCCAGGGAATATTTAAATTTTCATACGAAAACCCCCCCGTTCGAAATGCATTTTCTGCATCTCGACCCTCGCGAGGCCGGGGGAGGGATGGGGTTTTTCACCTGAGAGAGGAAGGTCCACTTAAGGGAGGAACGGGGGATAATTCGCCCGCTTGAAAAATTTCGAAAATGCGCAACGAACGCGGAGCCGACGTTCGAACCGCCCGACGCCGCGACAAACGCGAAAACTCCATTTTCCCAGGCTGAGTGATGCTTTCCACCTTTTCGGATAAAGGATTTTCGAACCGAAATCCGAATCGACCGGCAAATTTCGCGCTCCCGCACACCGATTCGAAAAAACTGAAATCGCACGCGATGCCGGGGGTGAAAAACCCACTTGCGACGAGCCACAAAAAAAAAAAAAAACGGCCAGACATAAAAATAAATGTTATCTTTTAAACGGAGCTTATTAACTCGCTCGAAAACGAAATTCGGTTCACGATCCGGGCATCCCATGAAGCAGACATCAATTTAAATTTTTATCGTGGACGGGAGCCGAATTCGCACAGTAAAAGCGCCTCCGTAAGAGGCTCGTAAATTTCGGGGCCGGCTTTCGAGCAGAATCACTACGTGGCACCCCCCCCCCCTTCGGGGGGGGCGCACTTGCGATCAGTTGCCCTTAAACCGCAAGCTTCAAAAGATGGGCCACGCAGTCTGAGTCGCGGCATGCGATTCCCTTTCTCGGGCCTTTTTCAAGTGAAAAACTAATTTGTATTCCACCCCAAAAGCAGAGTCCCTCCCCTCTAAACACGGTGAAAACTAACAGTTCGCGCGGAAAAAAGAAAGAGATGAAAATTCTATCAATTCGCCGAGCAACACGAAGATTCCGATATTACCGGCAATTATTCATAATGACCACTTAATATGATAAATTAAGGCGGACGGCAACGTTCAAAGCGAAATTTATTTTACCCGTTCGTAGTGACCAAGTAAATTCCCAATTAACCGGTCTCAAATCGAGCAGGGCATTTAGGTTAATGTTTTTCCTGAGGAAAATTTTTCATCCCGGTGCATGAAGATAAAATGTTTCCTTTTTTTTCATGTGCACCGAATTTTCCCACCGCTTAAATGAGCATCCCCCGCGCGAGAACGGAAACGTTAATAAATTTTTATTAAATCGATTGCCGATGCTTGCCCCGGCGCATCCTGCGATGCGGTCGGATGGTTCGGATCGCGGCGGAATGCCTGAGCGTTCATTCTCGGAGGCAGATCGGAGAACCGCGAGAACGGGCAAAAGTCGGGAAAGCGTAAGCTGTTGGGTGAAAGAAAGAATTTTTCCCGTAATCCGCCGAAAGTGACTTCGCCGGATTGGCAAAAGGCGCTCTTCACGTGCAACGCGGAATTTTCCCGGGACGGATTCAAAATATCCGGATATTCGAAATTAATGAAATAAGAACTTATAAACCAAGGGTAAAAAGGTTTGGCGACCTTATCCAGGTTAGGTCTTAGGTTTCCTTATCTAAAACGTTAATTCAGGTACCGGCGACAGCTACCATTCGGTGAGAGACGGGGGCGAAGACCCGTAAAACTCTGCGATCCAGCGTTTCGGCGCTAGCTCGCGCCGCAGCAATAAAGAACACGTTTTAAATCCTTTAAACTGAACAGCGTGGATATATATAAGAATGGGAAAAACCATTGCACGATGGGTGACGCGGAGAAAAGCGAAGATGGGTAATAAATTTGGACGCGTGCGACAGACAGCTTGAGGATGCGCTACAAGGATGTGAATTTTTCGGAACAGGTACCAGGTTCAAGCTGCTGACAGGTCTTCGAGCCGTCTTTCGCACTGACATCGTCGCTCGCCGCTCACAGAAGCCTTCCTTCCTTCGCTTTCTGCGTTCAGCAGTTCGCCCGGAGAGCAGGTCGTCGTTACGCCGCGGCAATTCGAGAGTTTTAAGGGTGCAAAAGACGATGTTTAACGCCATTTTCACGGAACCGCACCTCCCAAAATGCTTTACCCGACACCCCGAGGAGCACGAGGTGAAAAGACCGGAGAAAGGCTCGTCGCGGACTTTTCCCCGCGTCAGCAACCGACACGGACGCTCCTCTGCTCGAGCCATCCGCGGTCGCACTTTCGCACCGCGGAAAGTACCTCGTCCGAGCGGAGTTTCAAGAATCCGCTCAAAATTGCCCGTCGGTTAAAACAATTTCGCATTTATTTTTCGCTCACATCCGAAAGGGAAGATAAAATTTTAAATAATGGATTCCGCGTTCGATTCCTGGCGGTTTCTTTTTTCCCGCCCCTTTTTTTCGCCCTCGGATAAAACTCTACGCGAACAAAACGAAGGATGACATTTAATACTGCAGGAGAGTCCGGAGGGAATGGAAATTTGATATTTTGACTTTTCGCCTCTGATTCCGCTTTAAATGCAGGATAGCTGAGGAAAACTTGTCGCTGCGCCTTACGTGAAAGAGAGTTCGAAACTTCCGGCGGCGGGAGGTTCCGAACTGGATTTAACAACTTCTTTAAAGAAATTCGGAAAGGCGAAAGGCAAGGGGGCGGACGCTTATTCAGCTAATTACAATCGCAAATGTAATTACGCGAAGTGAAGATACGTACCCCTAGTAGTGCAGGTAGTGGGGAAATTTTTAAAGTTTTCCGCAGGCGAAGCAAATGCATGATTTGCGCCAAATGCGGTATTGAAAATGCCCGAAGGGAGACCGAGCTGATAGCAGCGAAATTTACGCAATTTCCGTCAACTTCATTAATTTCGAAAGTTATTTAATCGAATAATTTAGGTTTAAAACTGTTATTCTTTAAAAAAAAATCCTTAAATAAAATATTTATAAGAAAACAAAATTAAAAGTTTCTAAACTCAAAAAAATTTAACCAATTTCCACCTTTAAATTTCCTTTTTAATAAAAGTTTTTATTTTTTAAAGTTAAAAACGAAAAATGCCTTATGGAATTGTTTCTATTCCAAGCACTTTAAGCACTGAGCAACCATAAATATCGAGGCTTATATTCAAATATTTACAATCGCAAGTTTTTAAATATTTGTTCAACTCGAAATGAAAATTTCATCCTTCTGCATTTTGATATTATTCACGTTCATGTTTCATACAAAGGGTTTCACAATAGATTATCTAGATGGAAGATAATCTGAGTTATTCATCAACATCAAAATACAAAAAAGAACAAATTATTCTTTTTCCGAATAAAATAATGCATATATACACATATAAAATTTTTATGGATTAATATTAAGGCAAGATAAATTATAAGGAAAATTCCTTCATACTAAATTCGTCTTCTGTTGCGAGGCCGAACTTATTCTTAATTTTGCTTACGAATTAAGAATAAGTCAAGAAAAAGCCGCCACGTTTAGCAGCAGAAGAAAACGTATTTCAGACTGCGAAAAATTACAAAACATGATGTCCGGAATATGTTAAAAAAAAGGAAAAAAAAAAAAAAACCTCAAAGTTTGTAAATCTCCTCAAAAGTTTAATCATTGAAAAGACTTGCGCCAAATATTAATTTGTCAACATCTACGCCAGCCAATGCGTCAACCGTATCGACCCATTAAATTCAGACCTGGGACGTCCACCTCGAATTAAATTGCCGCCTCTTTTTAAAAGACAAACATAAAAATTCACATCCACATTGTGAAATTTAATTTTTTCTTTTTACTTTGTCTAGTGCCGGAATCAAAAAGCTGGAAATGCATTCCCGTTGTATCAAAAGTATGGATATTTTTTTTTTTTTTTTTTTTATTTGGAATAAATCGTCAGAGATGTCACATAAAATGAAAATAAACATGAATCATAATCCGACAAATATAGAGTAATCCAAACTTTCGATTAAGAAAAATAATTTATAATTTGTTGTCATTCAACTGAAAACAATTAATCCCATTTTGGAAAATGTATGTTAACATCCCCCGAAAACGGAAGAATTTTCCTTTGATCCTGCAATGTGCTGTTTCGCTAAAAAAAAAAACTATTTGCGATAATGAAATGAATATTTATGCAAGGTCTATGATTGCCCCAAAAAATTTTTTTTTCATATTCACCCTCGTGAAAAAGTAAAAAGTTCTTATAATATATATATATTGATAAATGAGTTCTTAATTTGATTCGATTCCATGTTGAAAAATTCATTTGCTACCGAAGTGTGAATTATTACGCATATATAAGTATGCAAATTCCTCTTATATCAGCTGCATTCACACATTTTTACTGTGACAGAACTAATATGAAAAATATGAAAAATTATACTGAATATTTACAAGATGCACATTTCAGCAATATTTAATTTAAGGAACAACGGTTTCGGATGTGTAAAATCTTTTATCTTAACTGGATTGTTGTCATTTCAAAGTGAAGGAAAAATATTACGTCTGATATGTGCCGGCACTCCGTCTAATATATCATATTCATTTTACAATATTTTTAAATCATTATTTTCAAAAAGTTTCCAGGAATACATGTTATTCTTTTTCTCTCTCTCCCTCTCTCTCGCTGTCGCTGCCGATTGGGAGCTGACAATTCAATTATTTCCCACTTCCAACCATTGTTGTATTCCAGCAATGGTTAAAAGTGAGAATTAACTGCCTTTCGGAGAACGGTAATCCTACTCTGGAAGGTAAAAGGAACTTTGGGGCTGTACAATTCTAAAACGAATGTTTTTAATTAGAAAAAGCAAATCCTAAATTTTTCATTACCTTTTAGCTAATAAAAAGGTCCTTTCCTTTTTCTGCCCCATCCTCGACATCCACGATCCATATATATTTAAAACGATAATCCTACAATACAAGCCAGCATACGTAATATATTTTTTTGACTTGGAAGGACCGGAGATTATGCTCCGGTTAGTAGTTAAGATTAAATCTGACCCAGGTTTGATCTCGGTTATAAATAAACATCGCCGGCTCGTTTAAAGCAACCAGTAGCGAGCTACGTATATAATCCGTTAGTTAAGCAGCGAATCTTAACGATTTCCGTACGTATACCTGTCCAAATGTTAAGGGTGTGATACGTGAAGGGATTCTGGGGCTTGAGGAAGGGCAAACGGAGGCGATCAGGCTAAGGGAATCGTTCGGGAGCCAAGGGTGCGAAAACGGGGTAAAATAAGAACAAAGATCGATTCAAATTTAGTTGAGACAAAAAAAGAAAATTCGCCGAAAGTCGAGCGAAGAAATTTCGTTTTCGACGACCCCTGACCGAATAACGCGGGCCAAATTCGAATTCGAAAGATCAGCTCGGAAAAAATTCGGTTTTTCGGGGCCCCGAAAGAGGAGGACGGGGAAAAATTGCGACGCGAGACTCGGAAGGATTTCAAAATTTCCCTTTCAACGCTTGCGACTTACCCGGGGAGCGTCCTTCCTTCACTCCGTTCGAGAGATCAAATTAACCGTTCGATCCGGACGAATTGATCTCTTCCAGAAGAAAGAGAAAAAAAAAAAGAAAACACTGAGAAAATTGAATAAAGTTTTAATTATATTGCCGCAGATTGAAAATTCTTCGGATTCCGGCTGGATCCGCGAAGACGGAATTTTTCCGCAGGAAAACGAACGAAATCAGTTCGCAAAGCATCTCGGAAACCGGGGAAAGTTCGCACTTTATTCTTGCATCCGCTAAAACTAAAGTGTCCCGAACCAGGATTCTTGACGGACATAAAAAAGAATGAAAAATAAATAAAATTACGAAGCTAAAAGCCGTACCGGACATTAACAGATACATACTCCATTCTTATCACGTGGAATAAGACGCCACTCTCTGCGTGCGATTTCCTGTAACGGTTGCTTCCGCCGAAAGCAACACGTTGGCAGCATTTGCTCTCAGCTTCGGCGGGTGCCGAATCTCTTCTCGAAAAATCCTTTGCCGTTCTCGCATCCTGCAACTTGGAAGAATTAGGCCGATGTTCCGCGTCTGTCGTCGGATTTGATCTTGTTCACTTTGCAACTAGGCATCTCGATTCAGCAGTTTTCATCAAATTTCTACCTTCAAAGCGGCTCCTAACATTTCGAATGACACGCTGAACCAGTTCCTTTATCTGTTTCCTTTTCGTGATATCCTTTTGATTTTTTTTCTTTTTTTGTCTTGGAATGTTTTACATTTTGTACACGAGAAAAAAAAAAAAAAAAGGTGCCGTTTACAGAGAGACTGCGGAACGCGGAAGGTGCGTGGATGTATTTGCCATCATCCCCTTCTCGAGAATGTT
Organism: Ricinus marginatus; assembly: GCA_028565995.1. Classification (NCBI taxonomy): domain Eukaryota; kingdom Metazoa; phylum Arthropoda; class Insecta; order Psocodea; family Ricinidae; genus Ricinus; species Ricinus marginatus. The sequence goes on along the minus strand of JAOWBB010001840.1, from coordinate 83,487 downwards.
TTTTCCCTTACGGGTTTTCTCATTTCCGAGCCCTTCAATGTCTGAGTCGTTCGGCCGACTCATTTTTAATCAGCACCGAACTTTAATTTCACGTTTCCAGCGGCACACTGCCCAAAAGTGTTTCCCGTCGGTGCTTCTTCATTAATCTCCTGTCTTGCAGGTAGCGGCCCTCGCTCCCTGGATCCCACACCGTGTCGTGTCCCTCATTTTGCGAGATAAACAGTCAGCGGAAGTTCGAGGCGGACCGTAAAATTCGCCGGAGCCACCCGACCGAAACGCAAAATTTGGGAGTGTCCCTCCTCGGAGATCCATCCGGAAGACTTTGCTGCGCTGAAGGATTTTGCGGTGGAAGGGCTTTCGCCCGGGGAGAGACCGGGAACTCGAAAAAAAAAACAAATCGCCATCGCTTTTGCTCCCTCGAAAAGCTCCAAACCGAGCTCTGGTGGATTCCGAATGGGGGAAAAAAGAAAAAGCTTGCTGAAGAAACAAATTCAATTTCATTTCGAAAATGGAAATTAAATGGGAGAGACTCGGGAAAGGAAATCTATGGAAAAATTGACATTTTGTGTGCTGCAACCGCAGTTGGGTCTAATCCACGGCATAAGAATAAGGCCGACTTCATCAAAACCGCGCTCCTTAAACAGAGAATAAAAATTAAAAAAAAAAAAAAAAAAAAAAAAAAGGACGCACTAAATGTTAACATTTAACATTTCACCAACTTATTTTTATACGTGTTCCACATATGAAAAAACTTTCTTAAATTTAAGTTTCCCCCAAAAGCAAGTTCTTTTGATGCCTTTCCGATCGCAAGTTGATTCTCCTGCACAACAATGTCGCCTTTCACATTTAATTTGCACAAAAAAAATACTACTGCGGAAATGAATTTTCCTTTTGTTTCATTCACGGTAAATACTAAAATATTCATTCCAGAATTGGTAAAATGCGGAGAAAAAAGCATTTCACGCCCGAACGGTCCATCATTTTTAAGAGCATCAGCAGCCGTTCTCCGGAGGAATACAAAAATACAATTTGCATGGGAAGTTATTCCACTCAATAACGGGAAAACTTTTACGGGACAAGTGAAACAATTTAAAACAAAAAATATTGAGGCAATTATAAAATTAAAATCAAAAAAATAATAAATTATTTATTGTATTAATTTAATATGGGGACTCGGAATTTCCTTTGCCGCGGGGAAACTTTTTTTCCACACCGAAATAAGGGACGGTCCCTTGCCAGGGATTAACAAACGCAAACATTAATAAGCGAAAATATCTTCATTTCTCATAAAAATTTGATTAAACCAGGGTTGAACGATTACTCTGTACGTAAACATATGTATGTATATATGCACCAAAAAAAAAATTTGCATATTTTGTCGGTTAATATAATATTTAAGCAGCATCACTTCTGGCTGAAAGTAATTTTAAAAAAGAAATTATATTAATTTTTTAATTTATATTTTAATTTTTTAAATTTTTTATTAGTCTTTTTTTTTTTTTACTTATCGTTATTTCATAATGACGGAATGAAATTTTTTTAACTCTTCGTAAATAATTTAATAAATGAATCCGACGAAATACATTCAATTTCATTTAAAAATACAATTCTAAACTAGAATTTAATTTGTGTTTCTCTCAGAATGGTCCTCACCTTAAATATCTATAGGGAGAAGAACGTCAGAATTGCAAATTACGTTATAATTAAAGCCGTCGGGAAGCAAAGTGTATTATTTTCAATGAGAAATCTAATGCGTTAACGAACCTTTCCTGAAAAGGTTTCAAATTGGCTCACCTGAACTCTTATACGTATGACTTCAATTTGGTTTGGTTACAAATACCGTGAAATAACACAATTAACTTATGTTTCCGTGGGCTGCAGTCCATCCTGAGCCGCACGCTTTGGAAAGGACCCAACCGTGCAAGTGCAGTTGCCAAGAGCATGGAGCACAGCGGTCCCGGCTCGTGATTTAGCGTCTTTTGCAGCCATCCCGTTGCTTACCGAATGGCCGTCCCAGTGACGCCTTTTTAAGAAGTTTCAGACGTCGCAGGCGTGGAGGAAGACCCGGAGAAGTCGGTGACGCGGGTCTAGGATCGTTGTTATCCACGGCGAGGACTTTGCTTTTCTTCATCAAGCTTCTTTACCGTGAAAATTTAGGGCCCGTTCCAAAATGGGATGCGCTCGAGTTGGACACGGGACCGACGCAACGGAGAAATACCCCCGTTGGAACGGAAGGTCGTCTCTCTCTGCAGAAGCGTCGCTGCTTTGAGAAGCAGGCTTGCAGACGACGGTGGTCATCCTCCGGGGCAACGGCCAAGCACCCGCACCTAGCGGATATCACAAAGTCGCGAAAACGATTCCCGGGGCGTTCAAATGTTGCTGCTTATATTCCGTGGGGCTTCTTTCGTTGCGAAATGGCGGAGTTTGTGAGACAAAAAGGCAAAGAAAAGGCATTCTCAGCTTTTAAAAAGAAAGTATTGTAGAATGGGTGAGCTTTGTGAAAGGAACTGATTTCGCTAGCAAGAGGCAGGGCTAAATAAATTTGTTATGCGCGTATGTTCATGTACATATATATATACGTACGTACGATTATGTTATGTTATGCACCGGTTTATGGGAATAAAATAAGAACCAAAAGAGAAATTTAACTTGCACGAATAATCAATATTAATATTTATTATTGAAACGATCAGATATGAATGTTGATATTTTGCATGATTAAAATTAATAATTCACTTATTTATTTATTTATTTATTACAAAAATCATTATGAATAGACTAATTGCTAGGGAACGCTATGCCCCAGAGTGGTTCTGAAACCTGCGTTACATCTTTGACAGGCTATTGCGCGCACATTTAGGTACGGAAGTGTGCAGAAATATTCAGGTGACTGCGGAACGTGTACCTGTATTTATATAAACCACGACTGACCAAATATCGCGTCGTTTGAGAAATCTTAAATCTTTCGACGTGGAATTGAATGTAAATTTACAACTTTTTCCGTTTTATGCACATGCTTCCGAGATATTTCCAACGTATAAATCGCATTTGATATTTACAAAAAGCTTCATATCCCGAATTTATTTTTATCCGCAGGAGGCAAATTTACCTCTGTGTGTATATGTAATTATTACATGCACGTAAGCGTGAAAGAAAAATATTTTTCCTGAATCTTCGGCTGGGGGGGGGGGGGGATCCGCCCTTAAAAATCGAAAAATAATAATGACAATAAATCTTTTCTTAAAAAACTAATCACCTCCTTTCCCACGTTTTGTTGGATGCCGTAAAATGTGAAAATTTTTCCGAACACGAAATCGCTGTGGGCGGATTTATAATTTGTTCCCTTCATCCCCTAAAAAAGGAAAGGTTAAACACCAAATATCACCAATTTATTATTATTATTATTATTTTCATATTTTGTTTTCAAAATTTTTGGAAGTTTCGTGTATTCCAATAAATAAGAATAACAGTTTCGCCTTCCTGCCTTTTCTACGATAAAATTAAATTTTGAATACGCGCGGACCAATCCGGATGCCTGTCACTAATGTTAAAAAATATATTTTAAATTCGTTCCCTTTTAAAATGCTCTGATGGGGGGAAAAAAAAGAAAAAGTTATGTTTTGCATGTAAATTTATGACATTCTTCAAGGGGAAAATATTATAAAGTGGAAAAATCGTATTAAATTATTTGTGACGGACATTTAAACGTAGGTTTGATAAATCAACTTATAAAGATCTCTTAATTATTCGCTTTTGTCCGCGCACGCAGCTAAAATTTCAAATTTTAAATTATATTAAAAAATTATTGATGTCCGCATTCACATGGTGAAGAGCAAAATATTTATTGCACACGAATCAAAATGAATGAAAGTACATATTTTGCTTAAATGTGTTAATTTTACTCGTTCCGGCTGTTAAGCTATGTTTAAATGATAATCTTTCGCTGCATCGCATACCGGTAAAATTCTATTCAAATTGCAAAGGAGGAAAGGCGATGTCAAAGTTTTCATCTGACGGAAAACGGAAGTTTGAACTTATGATTTTGAACGTCTTTAAAGGGTTAGCATGGAATCTGCGAGAAATTAAAGGGTCTTACAGGCAGAAAGGAGGAAAGAACTTGAAGATTTTTCCTGTTCTGAATTTTAAGATATTAATTTCGAATTTTACCAACGTCGAAAGGGTAAAATTGAGAATCGGATGACGGGAGACTCGGAAAATTATCGTCCTTCTTATGATAAGCATCGAAAATGACGGGTTGTCACCGGGAAAAGTGCATGCCACGAGCAAAGCCCGAGCCTTTGCCTTGATTGTTCCCAAAACCCCCGATTTGACAGATATCTGGATAAATGGCGAAAGCTTCATACCGAAGGGATAAATTTATGTGCAGATAATACATCTTGTTTTAAAATTAAAAAGTAAAATGGAAGCGAAACTCGTTTGGAATAACGAAATAAATAGGTAAGAAAAAAAAAAAAATTTATTGCAGAGAATTTAACAGAAAAAACGTTAACAGTTTTTTACCTTTCGATGCTTTGGGCGAAATTATCTGGAGGAAAATTAGATGAAGGGATAATCCGCCTTAAAAAAAGAAGCTCAAGAAGGACAATTTTTTTTTCCGTATTGAAAAAGAAATTGTTTGAAGATATTAACTCGGATAGAGTGCATAACAACTAAAAACTCCAAGTTCTCGCAATTTTAGAAATGTACATTTTTTATTGGAACTACGAAATGAAAGATACAGTGAAATATTGCTAATTATCTTATTAATCATCTTATTAATTTTTCAAATGTAAATTACAAGCTAAAAGTAATTTTCGTGGCATAAATTGGTTAATCGAAGTCTGCATTAAAAAAAAAAAAAAAAAAAAACTTGTTTTTCTAATCTATTTCAAATACTTAAATAAATATTATTGTTAGAAAATTAAAATTTTTAATTTTTTATATATTCACGAACTTATTTCAAACAAATATTATGTGGGTGTTTCAAATACATCTAAAATATTATAATTAAATTATTATATGTCTTATTATTTATTATGTTTTAAGATATACGTATATTTTAATATAGTATGTATATTGTATTGTAATATTAAAAAAAAAAATACCTTGTTAAGTAAAAACAGCTCTAATTAATATCTTTTAATATTTTCATCATATGTTTATACAATTAGATCAGGGCAAAGACCTTCAGATATTATAAATCTTTCTCATATATGAAAGAAAAATAATATAAATTTTGAGCTTTAAAGTTTATTCAATGAAACTGACACGTAGAATTTTCGGTATCAAAAATCCACGCAGTTTTAGCGGGTATCGAATGATATTTTACATCTTTCATATATATTTATGTACTCGTGCATAATTAATATTTTCAGTAACCATAAATATTTCCTTTATCATCCCTGGAAAATTTTCATTTGGAATTAATTTTACAAATAACTTCCTCCGGAAGAAACTTTGTGGAGAAGCTGATGGAGATACATGAAAATCGTTATTCATGAATAGTTTATTTCAGTTTTTTCAGGGGAGATGGAAGTTCGGAAAAGTTTGGAGTGGAATTTTTTTGTACCGGAAATTATTTATCCAACTAAAAAAGAAGCTTATAAAGGTGACAAGGGATCAAGTCAGCTTCAATATTTCCGAACTTTTTAAAAAGCCGATACAGAAACCCATTTTATCCCAGTCTTTAAGCTTAGCGATTTTCATCGCAAACCAATATTAATAATACAGAGTTAAATTATGGAAATTATATACCCAATCCCTTTATGCAACTGGATGAATCCGATCCGATTCCTCAAGAGAAGAAATTTAAAATCGAGGGAAAAATAAGCACATCAACATTCGGGTCGGATTTCTTGCCTTTAATCAATTCTTTCAATTTAAATACTCATCATTTTATAATGGTGAACGATAAAGAGTCAATCAGTCCGAAGTTATAAACTTTAGAATTTCAAAAACTAACATGTATTGAGTATTTAAATTGAATGGAAAATCGGATAAATGATTATCACAACCTTGTACTATATAAAATTATCCATAATATCTTAAACGAAACATTAAAAAAAAAAAAAAAATTTGAAAACAAGCGTTGCTTATAGTTCAGTTCTTTTTATTTTGTAATCCACGCGAAGGTTCATCCATGATATATATATAAACTTGTGTTTTAACGATTCTAGTCAAATATTTAAACATTAATAAAACAAATCGCAAAAACTGAAAATAAAACTGACATGTTCCGTGTTAATTTTAATAAAGCTAGCGGGGGCATCATGAGCAATTGATTTTACGTTTTCTATGTACATTATAAATGTATATATATATGTGTGCATAGTCGGTGGAAGCAAATAAATATGATATTTATAAAATCGGCCTCGTTGATGTCTCTGTAGGAACTCATTAATATGCAAATATTGTCCTCAAGTTATTTCCAAGTTCGTTCGAAATGACAAAACGTTATATATGTATTAAAATAACTTTCTATAAAGTTATAAAGAAAAAACTTCTCGAACGAATATATGGAATTTTAAAATATAAAGTAATAATAATAATAATAATAATAATAATAATAATAATAACAACAACAATAAGAATAATAGTTACGTGTAAAAAATCTTGACACGAAAGCCTTAGTTTTCCCCTCGTATTTAACATATCAAAATCTCTCTTAATGCAACCCGAAAGTATTGTTTTAGAATATTGAAACTGAAATTAATACTGACAATTCCTGTAGCCACCACCCACCCTTAAGGGGAGTTCTGTTGTGCGGAGGATGGATAATCAATTGAACCTGCGAAATTTCTCAATTTGGTAGTTCACTAATAAACGTTTATATTACCTCTCAGGGATTTCATTACATTTCCTTAAGATTTGAATGTAAATCGCCAATTCTTTTTATCTTTCTCATTATGGCCACTAATTTTTATCCCTTCGGGAATGAACCGTGGAGTAACGTGATTTTCCCCGATCATCCGAAGATGAAAATTTTTCATTCCCTTCAACTTTTCTTTTAGTTTTAAAATTTTTTTTTTTTTATAAACATATTTTTCAAATGATCCTTCGGATTATTGCTTCGGTTATAAAAAGGTTTTATCCTTAAATTTTCAAGTAGATAACGCAATTGCTCCGGACAAATCGATCAACATTTTATTCACCCACATCGACATTCTCACCTTTATATTTGCAAAGCATCGCAAAATAATTGATTTTAAATAATTAAACAAAGTACCGTTTAAGATTTTATTTCGAATTTATAAAAAGATATACAGAAATATAGAGAAATTCACCGTGAATCACGCAATAACTAAAATCTTCAAGGAGTTTTTATAAGATTTTTTTAAAATAATATAAGATTATACTTCAGTTAACGTCGGATTAATTGTCCGGTTGCGGATGCAAAATAAATAAATTGAATATTTTATGAGGGTGCAGGACTAGAAAAATTGTTTTCACTCTGAAAAATAACATGAAACAATTGCTGCTGGAAAGCAGTTTGTACAGTACAAAAACGTTGCGTATAATATTATGTTATTTTTAGAATCAGACAAAGCAAATACATCTTCGTAAGTGTTATTTTCCAAAGTTATTCTGCTTTTGGGGCGAGTGAATCTTATGGACTTTTTCAAAGAAAATTTTCACTTACTGAATTTTCTAATAAAAATTTTCTACCACCACCTGCTGAAAAATAAACTAAATTCGAATTATCCACATTTCTACGGTTTATGCCACAGATAAAAGTACCTTCGCTCTAGTACATCAAATGCTGTACATTCTGGATTTGCTGCACTTCTTTTTTTTTTTTTTATGAAGTTATAAATTATATACTGTCAGCGGATTTCAAGCCGCGAAATTGAAATTTTTTAAAAATCTATTTACTTCGCCTTAGCAACCCAACCCTTTTTTTTTACCCAAAAAAAGGTCGAATAATTCGGGGAGGTATCGGATATTGCGGTAAAAATCCGATTCCCACATGAATATTATTGAAAAATAAAACCGAGGAAAAAACCTCGGAGAAGGGAGAAATTCGTATGAAATAGAGACAACGAAAAAAGAAATGGAACACTTAAAGGATGCAGGCGTTGAATATCTTCGGGAAATCCGTCGGAATTTTTCTTCAGAAAGGTCCGCTCCGAATTTCACTTCAGCAGAAAGCAGTTCCGCTGCACGGAGACCGCAGTAATTTTTAACGTAATCCCCAAGATTTGCGGGACATCCGAAATGCATAGTTGCGGTTATGAAATAACGTTTTCCAGTTGCTAAACGGCTTATTGAAACTTGAAAATTCGACTCGGCGATTCCAACGCGGAGAAAATGACCCGAAGGCGAGCAATCAGAAAAATTACATCCAACGCCGACATTTTTAAACCGGATTTTGGCTTCCAAGTCAATTTTAGTAGAAAACTGATTCCGGTTTTTGGCTCAATTTTAACCTCCGTAAATGAGTTTTGTTCTTGCCGTTTTCTTTCTCCCTCAATTCCTTTCGCCTTGAATTGCTTAATCGGCTTTCGGTGCTTAAATATTCCAGTAAATGAGCGACGTGATTTCGACTGCTCTGTCGTGGCACGAATCAACCGCCGCCTCGACGTGGATTTTGACTTTTTTAATCGGTTCCCGCATCTTGGAGGCTTTAACGACAATTCATTCGCTTAGTCCGATAGCAATTTTTTGACCACTTTGTTCTATAAAAATTGAACTGTGACAACTATTCATTTGCATGCTTTCATGAATGAAAAACCTTAGGTAAGGACGGATTTAAGAGTAATGCGGTGCATAATAATAATAATAATAATAATAATAATAATAATAATAATAACAATCCCATTTAATAAAAATAAAATGAAATGTTTGTAAATGATTTAGAAAATGTTCCAGGGTAAACGTAACTCCTTCGTTAAGGTAAATTTTCGTCTTAAACACGATACACAATAAAGCTGAGAAAAAAGTGGGAAATTGATTTGAAACCGCCTTCGAATTCAGACGTCTTGCATTAGGAGATGTAAATGAAAGATGTAATTTTAAGACAAAAAATTCATACGACGTTCATTCTGAAATGAATGAAATTTACATTGTGGAATTAAGTTTTGGAAAATCTTTCATAATATATTCACGATCAGAATTTTCCAGGAGAATGATTCTTTTGATTGTAATTTTCCTAAGATTTTAAGAGTAGTCGGGTCAGATAAAAGATAAATTTTAACGAGAACGAAAAAATATGTCGCATAATTGCCTTATTAGATTTTATTATACAAAATTATAATGAAATTTAACTCTATTCAAATGAACACTGGAATGTTATAAACATTAATAATGCCTGTGTTAACATTTTTTTTCAAACAAATTACATTTAATTCTTTTTCCTTTTAAAAAATACCTTTCTAATTTTTTCGTTTACATTTGATCGATATTAATTTTACATATTTTTTCCATTAACATACAGAAAGTTTGACGCAGATCGATTATCTTTCTGGTATTTAAAGTTACATTTTGAAAAAACCCGAGGATTGCCATCCATAAAAATTAAAAATTTGCATCTAACTCTCGGAACCTGCACTTTCAAAGATGAAAAAGATAAATGTTTGTAAAAGTTATAAATATAGAAATTTCTGTTTCGATGGTTACACTAAGGGAAGGTATGGTTTGTACTTGAATTTGAAAAATGCAGCCTTTTTCATTTCCAAAACAAATTTGTCGTTAAATCCAATTGCTGCTTGTGATTAAAAAGCTTTTCTGTCTCTGTCTGAAATTCACACGTCAACCCGACACATGGAATTTTTAAAAGCAAAATGAACCTCCTCGTATCAAGCTTTCCCTAAAGAACAAAAGCTCATAATTAAGCCGGTAATAAAATTTACACATTCGAATTAATGCTTTTTCTTGTGTGAAATATAAAAAAAAAAAAAACTAATTAATCCATAAATTTCAAAAATTCAATTTTCAACAGAAATATCTTTTCATAAAAGTGAGTGTGTTCGGATATGTTTACTGCTGATAAATTGTAACGAACAAATGAAAAATTTGGTTGCTTAATATATCCTTAGCTCACGACTAATTTGTTAATACCTCATACATAATAATTTTTTTCTATGATTGATTATTATCCAATAGCCTTTTACAAAAATAATAATAGCTGTTCAACTTGTTTAATTTAATACGTTCTAATATTATGTAACGTATATAATTACATATGTGTAATATGTTTAAATGAATATAATACTGTCTAATAATATAAACTTTTTGTGTGAACATGTTTCACATAAAATTCATAAGAGTTGCAATTTTTACTCAGGCATTTGTGTAGTTGAAAAATAAATAATTAACTTTTAATTTTAATGGTTGTAAGCTAACGGTGTTAAGTTGGCAGAAAAATATATGTATGTAATATTGTGTGAAACTGCAAAAACAAATGATTCTGGGACAAATACTCTGTCTTTGAATTTTGCAGATAGAAAATTTTTTAGTCAATAAATGGACAACATGATGCCGCACATATTGTTTTCATCTGCATAATTCACTTCCACTTCCAAAAGAATATAAACAAGAAAGATGAGGGTCACAGAAAACAGAGAAGTGCTGTGGGAGTGCGGATCCGGAGTACTTGCGATCCACAATCAAGCACTACAGGGGGTTTACAGGGGTTTTTAGTGGGTGCAAGCCCCACTCGCCACCCGGGGTGCGCGAGACATTTTCCCCCTGTACGAAAAAAAAAATAGAGCAAACATCATTGTACGATTTGAAACTTTTTCCTATTTAAAAAAATAAAAATTGAAAGTCGATTAAGGCAACTAAATGAAGCACGACGTAATTGAAATATCAAATATTGATATGTATACATATTTATGCAAAAATAACACGTCCGCAATCCATTGTATACAAATGTTTTATATTCAATAGGGATTGAAATTGCCTGGATTCAAAACTACAGTTTCTTTTAATCTATCTGTAAATAATATTTCAAACCTTAAACAGACTCAATAACTATTTAAATGAGAAAACAAAAATCTTATGGGATTTTTTAATGTTCGGAAAATTTAATGTATAAGTTTTACAGGTATGAGTTCATACATTAAGATTATGAGATTAAAATATATCAAATGTAATTGTTAAAAATATAATGACATAAAATTTCCTGCTATACTTGTTAAAGAAAAGTATATATTTAAATCCGTTCAACGTGAATTCGAAAATATTGGGATATCAAAAATAATTTTTTTTTTGTTTAAACTACTTCTTCATTCGGTTTCATGCAGCCAAGAAAAATTGCAAAATTGGAAAAGATCCTTGATTGAAGAAAATCTTTGGGGAATTATAAAATTTTTGTCTCTTTTAATTACATAAATATAAATAGCTAACATCTAAGTTTTAAAATGATGTAATTGAATGCACATAAGAAGCATCTTATGCAGAGATTCATATCGCAGCCTTATCAAAAGTATAGCATAAGGGAATACTTTTAATGATAAGTCAATTATTAATGCTGGTGGTTAAGACGTTGCGAGACAGGGCTCCGCCACAGCAAAGGAAAGAGTTTCTACATCCAATAATTCAAAATAACGTATTATATATCAGTTTCAGGAAAATAAAATCTTTTAGTGTCAATCATTATTGTCAATATTGACAAATAATATAATTTTCATAATTTAATCATTAATAAATAAATAAAATAAAACTAAAATAATTAAATTTCATTTTTGGAAAAAATCTTTTTTTTTATAGATATTGGTTCTTTTAGAAACAGGTCTTTAGAAAAGCATCTATCATATCATAGAAAGTAAGATTCTGATTTTTGCATGGTAAAATTATGCTCATTTAAAAACTTACTTGTTTCAATATTCGTACGATTAAATGTAATTCGTTGGCTCGCCAATCATTAAAATTGATAATTTTAAGAAACTTAATTTCAATTTTACTTCTTACTTAAAATAAATTCGACAAAGAGACGAACTTTAAATTTAATCCGAAAGTACTATGTATAACAAGAACACTAAATTCCGTATGCACGAGAAAGGCTTAAATTAATTCCAGATGGAGGTTTAACATGAATATGAAAAGTTCAGATTAAAGCACAGTTCGCGTTTATGGGCAAATCTAAAAATATCACCGTATGGAAAGATTTTATCAAATGTACCTTAAAATTTATGGAATGATGCGAAAAATAAATAAAAAAATCGAGCGAAATCTTTTTTAATCTGGACTTTGTAGAAAAGATGGTGAATCTGGAGCTCAATCGCAATAATTAAAATTCCAAGGACTGAATGGTACGGTAAAAACAATATGGATAAGTTAGATGCACAAAGTAAGAACATAAAATGAAATACGGAATTGCTTGAAATCACGCAAAATTTTTTGAAGATAATTTATCCTAATTGTACAATGTTTGTTGCCCCAGTGAAAAGTTCATATGATATCTCTGAAATTTTCCCCTTTTCCTCAAACAAATTGGGAATTTCCCGCCTTAAAACAGGTTACCAAAGAGCGTTATTTAACATTTAAGTTTCTTTCAGCATTTATATGCGACAACTGGGAATTAACCTTTTTTTTTTTTACAGTATTTAATGACCGAATGGTAATAGGAGATTGCTAATGACCCACTGCAAATTCGCACAATTTTTTTCGGTGCGGTTCAATATATGAAAAACAGCCCGAAATAATATTTTTGAGACCCATATTTTGAATAATGTATCTGTAACCGAGCAACCGAAAATCATAACAAACGATAACTTCAGCATTTAAGCAGAAACACATAATGGGATTACTTTTTTAAAATATTTCCGACTTTTTTCATCAGTTGTTGTTGAATTTGGTCTCATTTCCCACCCATTGACCGCGTAAAATATCCACTTGAACCATTGCAAGGACCCCTTTCAGAAATAAATGATGTCGTTCAAAATCGATTTTAAAAACACAAGTTCTTTTTAAATATTTTATTAAATGATGGTTAAACCTATCGAAATTCACATTGGGTTTCACACCAACACATTAAAAATATTGGGTGAAATGTAAGTGACCAGATGAAGAATTCGTTACCGCAGCAGATACGGGAAACTCAAAATTTGCCCTAAAGCTGAAATATTCATAGAAATTGTGATCTAAACGACTTCCTTTTTATGAAACGGGTCAGGTCACCGCAATGATCAAACAAATGAAAAATGAAAACAATATTTATGTAAAAAAAAAAAATAAATAACAGTTCATATGTTAATGACATCGCATCAATAAAGATAGTGTGATCTATAATTCGATATTGCACTTAAATTGATTTCTGTATCAATTTTTTATAACGACTAATTGTTAACAATCGCCCATGTTTAGAATTTTATACATTTCCAACGCATAACTCGTGTGAATAAGTATTCTTTCATGCAAGTAATAATCGGAATCCCAAATTGAAATACAAAATAATTTCATTGAAGTTAATTTATATAATAGTTATCTGTCCCAAACTTTTTATATCGAAGGCGTACGGTAAATAAAAGTTTTTACAAATGTAATTACATGAAAATCTTTATTGTGGAAAAGTTAAATTTTTCGACGAGAATCAGAATTTCAGAGATTTGTGAGTTTCAGTAACGAAATATATAATTTGTTTTTTTTAATTCCGAAATTATTAAGTGACAAAATTTGAATGAAAATTCAACAAATCAAAAATGCAGAAATTTAGTAGATCTTAGCCAAAGCCGAAAATTTATAAAAAAAAAAAAAATCAAAATTACCTGTATTCGGAAAAAGATTCCGATTAATTTACAATATATAACGCATACAACGCCTTATAAAAAGTACTGAAAGCTTCAATAAAGTGAATGTTTTTATGCCCGTGAATTAATTACGCAGTAATGGTTAAATTTATTGTAGAACCAAAAAAATTCCTAACATTTAAAAATTAAATTTTCGTTTTGCAGAGGATTTTTTTAATCCATTCAAAACAGATTTTAAGGACAAAGTATTTGTTAAGTTTATATCTGAAGGGGAAATGTAATATTTAGACATCATATCTATTTGAAAAAAAAAAAAGAAAAGTGTTTTTACAGACTATTTTTTTTATTTTTTCAGGTTCTTGGATTTACATTATTTAATGCTATTTCAATATGTTGAATGTGAATTCGTTTGAGGAATGAAGGAAGATTAGGAAAATTTTTTATAAAACCTGAGTTTATTATGCAAGAGATAACTTTTTTTTTTTTTTTTTTTAGAATATCGTCGGTTTCAATCTAAAGGAAAAAAGAAATGTCGTTCACTATGAGAAATCTCATGCATGAAAATTGTGGTGCTTTGGTAAATTAATTTACCGATTTCCTTTTAACGAATTCAAAGTCGTCCCTTTCCAAGGAGCATCGGAAAAATCACATTTGTAAAGGCGAACCACATCAAGTGTATTCAGGTCGGTTTACAGATAATATTAACCTAGGGCGTGTTTCCATTTTCATTTCTCAGCCACCACCTTATTCCTCTCCCAACAATCAGGCCTTCATCAAAATGCCGCAATGTTCCCACATGTGATTCAAACATCAAATTTCCGAGGGTAAATGAAAACCTTCAGACTCTATTTGCAACAATCGCAAGCATCGGGTATTTTTTGAAAGATTCTTCGATGCGACATTCAAAAAAAAAAACTGAATTGAAAAGTGGCACGGAGTGTGTTTTGTTGCATGATGCTGACGTCATATTTATTTATGAACGCTCACAATGCATTCTGATTAAAAAAAAAAAAGTAACGGTTTTCGCATTCCCGTTTTTTTCTTACAGCGAAAATAAAACAACTTAAATTTTGCTGTTACACCGTATTTATTTAGTTAGTTGTATCCGTTGTTTCGGGCTTTCTAAACAATATATTTCAAAAGGTAAAAGAATATCGAAATACGATGTGAGAAAAAGACGTTCTGCTGAAAGTGTTCAATATCACGAGAGCTTCGTTAAAATTGGGAAATCCCTGGTGAAAGAAAAACAATTTTTTTTCTTCTTTAGCTCCTTTTTTTTTTTTTTTTTTTTTTTACAAAAGAACTTCGTCTGAATTTTTAAATTGAATCTTGATTCCGGTGGAATAAATAGAAAATAAATGCAACAGCAGCAGTAATCAAATTATTCGGCAAATGAGAATAAATCTTTTTCACGATGAAAATTTAAAAAACATCGAAATTGAATTTCGCGTTACATTACATAATTCATAATAGAATGATTGATTTTCCCTCAAATCTACAAAAAAAGTGATGTAAAAATCTGTTGAATTGCATTGATAATGTAGAAATGAGAATGCTAATATAGTAACTCGTAATGTGGAAAGATTTACAAAAACACCCAAATGTGGAAGAATAAGAACTTCACATTTATTTATATGGAGGATGTACTTTTATCTGATACCAAAATCTTATTTCTTTCAAACCGTTATTGAGTGACTGATGTATGTAATTTGTTTAATTATCAAAAATGAAGTCGCTGACATAGCAAACGAAAAATTCAATCGATTAACATACTGACTAAAATAAGTCAATTCTACAATAAACAGCACCTGTGAAAAGGATTATTTGTTTTTATATTATTAGCGTCCGTAACTATTAAATTAATTTAAGATTTTTCGCCGCAAGTTGCTGCATTGATGTAGGTCCATTTCGCTGTCGTAAATTTCATGAAATCAGACAAAAAAAAAATTTTTCTTCTTCTCTTTCGTTACTGTTGCAAAATATTTTTCTCGATTTGCCATTTTTTCGTATCACTCAGTAATGACTCAAGTATGAAAAGTGCATCACGATAGTCGCGATCTGGATCGCAACGCGTTTAAAAGCTGCACATCAACCACAATTCCTTTTGGAGATTAATTTTTTGGAAAAAAAAAAAAAAATATCCGATTTTCGGAACACGAAAATCGGGATAACATTTGAAAGAGCTGAATTATTCTCGATGCCGGAAAAAAGTTGCGGAAATAGTCTCCTTACGGGTGTTTGCGATTATGCGAACATCCATCACAGAGTTTCCCGATCTTCCACCACCAATACACTGACATAGATTACTGTATTTAAAAAAAAAAAAAAAAAAAAAAAAGATTTTATCCTTACCTCAGGAAGGCTCAGAAAACCATCCGAAACGTCTCCGACATTCCTTCTGAACGAGTGAGCAAGCTCCCGAACGCCGCAGAGGGTTATTTTTGTTGTTTTTCCTTTAAAGCAGCATACGTTTTCCACTTTTCAACTTCACGCGAAAAAAAAAAAAACTGCAGGAAACGATGGCAATTTGTGGGAGAAAACAAGAGCGAAATTTTCCCCGATTTCCGACAGTCGCCTCTTCTTCCCGTTCACGCGTCTTACTAACTAAAAGCTGAATGTCACTGAATTCGAACCATGCATTTCCCCCGTTCGTTGGGCGTTTGCGCGATATTTCGCTTACCGGCAACCCTTCCCGACAACTACCTTTGGCTTGGTTAAATGACGGAAAATCTGCATCGACACGGAGAATGATCAATGGGTGGCTAAGCCTCATTATGAAAATCTGAAAACGCACGTAAAACGCTTTGACTACCAATTTAAGGGAAAAAAATTAAAAAATGGACCGGTATCTGTCTGATATCTGAATGAAGTTCGGTTTGTCTCTGATGCCGCAACAGCTTCAGATTTCTTGAAGTAATCATTTAATAGCATATTTTGTACGTTATTTTAATTTTTGTTTAACGCCGGGCAAAAAAATTAAATATATGCTCTCGCAAGTTTACTTACGCAATAATTAGTCTGACGTTTTAAACCAAACGAGTACTGCAACAGATGACTAAAGGAAACAGTACTAAAAAAAAAAAAAACTCGGTATAAAAAAGCGGTCAGGATTTCTTGAAGGGAGATAAATCTTTTTGCTCAACCTTTATCAATAAAAATCACGAATATATAACAAACACCTTATTTAAAAATGTTCTCTCTCGTTTCTTATATTTCCCAAAATAGGGGTAAAATTTGTCATAAAGAGATCGTCACACGCCCAATATTTAAAATCATCACAAGCATAGTACAAATTCCACACTTAAAAATTTGAATAATTGTGAGTGATACGATTTCTAACCGACTAAAATTTTAGAATAGAGAAGGCTGACGTGAACTCGCACTCTCATGAAACATTTTCTTATATGAAAATGTGTTATGAGTTACTAGGTTTAAAAATCACATAAAATATTTTCATAATTGTTTTGCGATCTAAAACCTTGATCGAGATACGGCTCTGAAATGAATCTTTTCGCACCCTTTTGTTTCAATTGTACAAAGGATACTTAATTATATATTTTTTCCGGTGTAATGAAAATAAAAACTGAAAGTAGATGAAAAAACATAAGCAACAAACGTTTTTTTTTCTAAAAAGCGTAATTTTTTTAATGACACTGTAATTTTTTTGTGTTGACAATTATAAGCAGTATATTATTAGAGGTCTACGCCTGCAAATAACTCACATTTTTTTTGTTATCCTAAAATCTAGCATTTTACATTTTGAATATTTTAATTTATTGTAATCTTCATCAGTAAATCTGATACCGCGACATTTTACATAGTAGCTGGCTGAAATTTGTAGCAATTGTTCCGATAACGCTGCGGCCTCTCTTTAAAATTCACAGCAGATCGATCACTTAAGATTTTTGAAATTGGCTCGGGGACTGCAGCTAACTCATAATGAAGAGATGATCACCGACTTCAGTAATGCGCAGCACCTAAATACAAAGAAATAAAAAAAAAATATTTAATTTGCCGAAACTTTTTAACCCAAAAAACCAAATGAAACACTTTTGGAATACACTGTCAAAACGAACATTAAAAATACTCTTTATCCGTTTCTTTTCCCAAAAGCTGAAGTTACTCACAGTGATTTAAGCAGATCCACTTCGAGAACCACTGCGAGACCGAGAGTGAACACTTCTCGATCTGCTTCTCGATTGTGAAACACTCTTTGATCTGCTTTTTGATCTGGAAAGACTTCTGGACTTTGACAAAGAACGTGATTTAGATCGAGAATGACTTCTCGATTTCGAAGGTGACCTCGAGTGACTCGATCTCGAGGGAGCTCTGCTTTTTTCTTCATTTTCTTTATCGCTACCACTGACACTTCCCTTTCTGCAATACAAACGATTCAATATTTAAACATCATCACAATGAGGATTTTAAAATCAGGCTCTGAAAGCACGTTAAAGAGTGAAAATAATTCAGCGATCTAAACTGACTTTTAAAAATTCCATAACTCATCATAAAATTTCTTTGACATAATTTTGCTATTTTTCACTTGGCTTTTACGTATTGCTTTCAATCTTACCTAGACTTCTCGGAGCCACTTTTGGAATGGGACCTACTTCTGGAACAGCTCTTCGAGGGGGAACGCGATCGCGATCTGGACCTGGATCTGGATCTGGATCTGGATCTGGATCTGGATCGAGATCGAGATCGGGACCGGGATTGCGATCTGGATCGGGATCGGGATCTGGATCTGGATCGGGATCGAGATCGAGACGGGGAGCGTGAGTGGGAACGTGATCTTGAAGGTGAGTGAGAGCGGGAACGGGACCGAGAAGCAGAGCGGGAAAGAGAATGAGAACCAGAACGCGAACGAGACCGGGAATGAGAACTTCCCGATTTACTTCTAGACCGGGAACCACTTTTTGATCTGCTTCTCGATCGCGATCGTGATTTGGATGGGGAGCGACTAGTCGATTTTGAAGATCCTGAAACACTAGATCCCGACTCGATTCGACGTCTTTTTCCGGGTGGTCCTTTGTCACTTCCACTTCCGCTTTCGTTTCTGCAAAAAACGAACAACATTGACGTAGGTAAAATGATTGTTCAAATTTTTTGATCATCGCGATAAAGAAAAAACAAAAAAAATTTACCCGCTCGCTATCTTCAGTTTACCAGTGTCGCTGTCAGACTCACTAGTAGATATAGTAGCCTTCGAAACGATTCGCATTTTTTGTTTGGCAGAAAGTCCATCATCGACGCCCTTCTTTTTGCGTGGCTCTTTGGGTTTCCGACCTCTCTTCGCTTTGGGCATGTCACTTTCAGAATCAGATTCATTATTTTCTGCTTTCTTCTCTCTCCTTTTTCTTACTCCTTTTTTGCTGTCTCCTTTCTTTTTTTCTGACCGTTTCTTTTCTTTGGGTTCTTTAGGTTTCTCGTTTTCTGCATCAGATCCTTCTGAAAAGAAAATTTAACTTTTAATTTTTGCCTTTTCTGCAAATTATTCAGTTTCTTATTTTCAACTATTTGAAATTTTTCCATAAATATCTTTCTTATTTTAATTATTTTCTAATTTATTAAATTAGTATTAAATAATCGATTATTAGTGATGTAACAAGTGTTATAATCATATAAACATTTATAAAAAAAAAAAATTACCAGATTCCGTGATATACTCCTTGCGACCTCTGCCGCGACTTTTCGGCTTCATTTCATTAGGTATTTCAGTGAATAAAAGAGCATTCTTCGTCTTTTCTTTATATTCTTGCCGTTTAAGTAACATTTGTTCCACTTCCGCTTTTTTCCGCTCAGCTAACCGCTTCTGTTCTTCCATCTGTCTAATTCTAAAGGCTTCTCTTTCTTCTTCTTGTTTTTTACGCAGTTGTTTCTCCTCCTCGTCAACTCTCCTGGCTCTAGCTACATGATACTGGGCTTGAGAAAGCAAGTCCTGACACTGTCTAGCCTCCATCGCCGCCGAAGCCAGATCATATTTCATTCTATCCCCATGGACCGATAAATATTGAAAATATCTGCATAAAAGAAAAAAACGAAATTAAACTGAATATTAATAACCAACCATTCTTACATTATGTTTTATGTCACGCCCATTAAAAAGTTTAGTTCCACAGATGTTTCCTTTTGTAAAATCATTCTCAGAAAAATGTAAACCGAAATGAATCTAACGAAGTTTATTTGAAAAAGTGGACAACAAACTAACTTGTGGGATAATCCAAGTTCATGAACAGCTTGCAACACTGTCTGTAAAGTAGATTTGATATCCTTCAGAATAAACATAGCTAATCTCTGCAGCACCAATGCTATGTTGTATAATAATACAGTGTCCTGCGGAGCAACGCGTCTTGCTTTAAGCAATGTCATTTTAGCCTCCTTTAGTTTTCCAGCTTTGAAATAGGCTCTAGCTAAATATTGCAAAACTTCGACATGAGGATATTTGTAGAATTTTCGCAGACAATTCTCGTACTGCACGACAAAAGAAAATATGATACTTAACGCAAAAGCTCAAACTTCAATATTTACAAACAGTTCACCATTTTGAACTAATAGAGAAAACTCACCATCTGAATGGCACTGATATATTGTTTCTGCTCTACGTAAATGTGGGCAATATTTAACCAAACATCGCAGAATTCAGCGGTTGCTTCTCGAACTTGAGCAAATATATCTCTTGCTTCGTTAATTGCACCCTTATGCGCTAACACAGCACCAATGCCATTAGCAGCCCAGATATTTCTCGGATCATTCCTTAAAACCTGCTTGTACATAGCTAAAGCTCTTTCCTGATGTCTTTTTTCTCGCTCTTTATCCCTAGTAGGCTGATGTAGAGTCTGTAGCCAAACATTACCAAGAGCTATAAGAGAGTATGCATCATTTGATGTGGATGAATTTTTTAGAATCCTTTCGAATTTCTTTTGTCCCGGCCCCCATTCCATTTTGGCCAAGTGCAGATTTCCCAGGAGGGACCAAGCATCTGGATGTTCGTTATTTATTCTGAGTGCTTCTTTAAACCAATCAGAAGCTTCATATATTTGTCCCTTGTCCCTAGCCATACATCCCAAACGAAGATAGCCTGAAATTGAATAATATTAAATATAATTCATTAATATTCACAGAAGTGTATTTAATTTTGGAACACTATTATAAGCAGAAAAATTAAACACTTTTGAAAATACACGTGTAGATTTGCCAATATTTAAGTATTATATGCGAAACGGTCTGAGTTTCAGATGCAGTTTTGCCATTCTTTCGCAATTTACTTCGTAGTCAGAAAAAATAATCGTTTTGAAAGAAGTTGATTAGATGATTTTAAATCTACAAAACCCGACGATTTAAATGAAAATACTTGCAGTTACCTCGAGTGCAGATTATGTATTTGATGGATATAAATAACTTATTAGCTATGATGAATTTGATAATTTATGAATTAGAACATTAGCATCAAACCAGAGTGCAAGAGGCAGATGTATAACTATGTAGGAAAAAAAAAATGATGAAAAATTTGAAAACTAATAGGGACTAAGAAATGTCCGAGAACAAAGGAACAACTTATAGCCTGATTTCGGTCGTTAATTGCCGCTGCATATTCCCTGTAGTTTAGGTAACCTCAATATTTGATTTATGAATAAAATATCTGACAAAATTTTATGTAGACAACATGTACTTACAATCAACATAGTTCGGGTGCTCCTTTAAAATATCCTTATACAATTTTTCGGCACGATCATAAAGACAAAGTGATTCATTTAATCTAGCCAAATTATATGTTGTGGTTACAGCTATTGAATTGTAATATTGAGGATCAATTTCGGCTTCCACCTTCGATCTAGATAGTGATTCTTCAAAGTTCTTTTTTGCTTCATCCAAATTATTTAACCTAAAACATATGGATATGGCGTATGAGTGTTTAATATGAAAACAGATAAAAGATGTGATAAAAAAAATATTTAATATTCCAACCTATAATGAAGTGCTGCCACATTATTTAGAATTTCAGGAGGCAATTCCACCTGAACTTTATCCCTTAATATTTTGGTGGCCATTCCGTAAGCTTGCAATGCTCCCTGTAAATCTGATTGTTCCAAGATTTGTGCTAACTCAATCCATGCTTCCACATCCTCAGGAAACTGTTCTGTAACCTTTCTCAGATGGTTTTTAGCTATTTCTCTCTTTGACTGACTAGTAGAATTGGCATATAGGGACCCGAGTATTTTCATAGTTTCATAATTTCCAGGCTGAGCTTTTAAAACTTTTTCAAAGCACTGAGCGGCCTAATAAATGAATCCCATATTAAATTTCGTACAGCTAATTATAAATTTCCTGACTTTAATTTGTTTTGTACTTTTTTAGGAGTGAAAGCTTTTACTCACATTTTCAGAATCTCCTCTGTATATATACATTTGCCCCAATCCATAATGAGGCAGTACAAACGCACTTGGAGCAAACTGAGTTGCCTGATAATAATACTGAAAAGCTTGATCATAGTCAGCTTGAACATGAAAAGCTCGTGCTAACTGATAACAACTTTCAGCCCTCATGGCTTCATTTTCTGTATTATGAAATGCATGCAACGCTAAATGTTGCACTTTGTTGTAGTCTTTTTTGAAAAAGAAATGATTCGCCAAATGATTCAGAACCATTGGATTAAACATATCTATTGTATAAGCCTTTGATAACATTTGGACTCCTGCTCTAATATCTTCTGGCTCCTGTATGTTCAATTTCAGAATTGCTAAACCTACTAAAGCACCAACACATTGAGGATCTAACTGCAAAGCTCTTTCAAATGCTAGCCTTGCTTTTTCTTGATTGCCTAACTTCATAAAACAATGGCCCATGCCAAGCCGAACAGCAGCAGGACAATTGGGATTTGTTCTAAGTGCTTTTTTATAAAAAGCCAGTGATCCTCTATAATCCTTCTTATTAAAAGCTATACATGCTTTACCAATTTGAGAGGGTATATTATTTGGACTCTGGTTTAATACAAAGTTAAACTGTGCATCTGCTTGTTCCATTTTATCCCCTTCCAAAAGGCAAAAGTAGGCTCTCCCCAGCAAATGATTCTGATCATACATGATAATTTTATCTGCAGTTGTATATAAGAGAGTTGCTTTTGTAAAGAGATCACGTTTCTTATCCTTATTTTTTTCTTTATTAGCTTGTTGTACATAATAAGCAGCAAGCATGTCAAGTGCTCGCATTTGATCCTTTTCAAAATCTCTATAATCAATATTAGCATCTGTTCTGGATGCATCAAGAATTTTGATGAAATCATCCACCTTTCCTTGTTTATAGTATTCAAGCTGAAAAACAAAAAGAAACTATTAATTTAATATTTCAATTTTAATTTCATATAAATTTAATAACGTTCTTGTTAGACTCATTCATAAATTTGTTACAAATTAGAAACATTTACTCTAAGTATTAAAAATTAATGAACATATTTACAATAATTGAATTCTATCATTTTCTTGAAGAAAATTAAATTATTCACAGACCAAAATAACATTTACTTACTGCAAGATTAACCCAAATATTAAGAGCAGTATGCTCCTGTCGTAAAATTCCAAGAACCTCATCGCCATCAGGAAGTTGATCAAGACACAATTCAATCACCTAAAATACAAGATTTTACATAAAATATAACAATATTGTTTTCTGATCTTATAAATGTAATTAAATAATTCTAATAATTTTCAAGATTATATTTTTACAAGAGCGTTTACAAAGGAACATAATTCTTTTGAAATACATGCAAAACAATTTTTATACACAATTAATCACAGTTCATAATACACTTTAAAAATATTACTCATAAAACATTGATAAATTTCCAATAATTACACATGAAAAATTTATGTTTGGAAATTAAATTTAATAAATCTGCATAGTAGAAAAAATTTCCACACTTTTCAAAAAAAAAAAAATGAACTTCAACAAATATTATCAAATCAAAATTACAACAAACGTTTTCAATTGAAACTTTAGCGATTGAAGTTTTACATTTTGAAAAAGTTAAAGAACTTTATTCAATTATTTTCATTTAGTGAATCAATTAATAACTATTAAATAATTGCACTTGAGACAAAATATTTATGAATGTAAACATTATTAATCACAGCACAAAAAACTTAAAATTTTTTTAAACATGAAAAGCAATTACAGACGTATTGTTTATCAACAAAAGAAAGCCATTAGAGCACTTGGATTAAAATATCGCTTTTTCATTAACGTATAATAAAAATCTTACTTCATCTGTGTCCCGTAAGGGAATTTCTATAGAACTCGGAGCAACCGAAGCCATCCTCCAATTCTACATACGATGTAATGCATGTGCAAACATTGTAAGGTTTCTATTTTTCTGGCCCCAATTTCCGGGGCCCTTATTTTTCAATACAGTTATTATGATTATAAAAATGGAAAAAAAAATGCGATGTTAGAAAATTTTGTATTATACTCATAATACTTTAAAAATGTTTAATTAATTTTTACTCCTTTTGAGAGGAAAATTTTCCCGTTTATTAACTTTAAAAGATGTTATAACCCAATGTAAAAGGATCTTCTTGAAAGTGGTTAAAACATGTCATCTAAAGCAAGCAATGTTTTCACACGTCTTTCAGGGATAGTTTGTCTATATAAGCCACCTGATGTTGGTTCCAAATATCTTAAAAATTCATTTGCCTCTAAAATATGCAAAGGTTCTTATAAGCTTCATTCATACAGTATTCGATTAAAATAAAAATTACAATCGGTAAAATAATTGAATTATTATTTTAGATTTGAACAAACTCGAAAGTAGACCTACCAAGAATTACCTAGAGATTAAACAAGAAGGATCTCAAATCCTAGTTGACGTTAGACCTAGTTATGCTGACAATGTTTTGGCTGCTGGCCCAAGGTATCAACCTCTAGATGTACATTTAATTTTAACTCCTATTGGGTGGAGGACATCAGGAGTTTGTGGTAAGCCTTCAAATTTATTTCTTTTTTTTATAACAATAATATAATTCTAGTAAAATAATTTTCTTAGTCCTAGGAATAAGCAAGGGTACAAAATTGGTAAAACAATTAATTCTTAGTAATCCAACAAAAACATATCATATTAAAGGAGTTCTAGGCCTAACCACACAGCATCTTTATAAAGCTGAAAAAGTGGTTGGTAAAGCTTCTTTTGCAAAAGTCAAGAAGAGCACTATAGATAAAATTTTGGCATCTTATCAGGCTGCTCACCAAAGAAAAACATTACTGTAAGTGAACATCAAAATAAATTTTAAGTATATTGATTTGAATTGAAAGCAAAATATTTTGTTCTTTATTAACCAAGTTTATATTTTATAAGTCATTTATAAAAATTTCTTCCACAAAAATTTTGAGTTACATATATTTTGATAAGTTTACATTAATATCAGTTTTATATAATACTTTACATCATTTTAACATTTCCTTAACTCACATGAATTTCATTGTCATTTTCTTAATAATATTGATAAAATTATTATTTCCATTTCAAATTTTATAATATTTTTTATAACAATATTTTGTATTCAGCTATTTGGGCAGCAAAATTATACTTCCTATAATTATTATATACAAAACATTCTACAAATTTGTTTTATCTTTAACAAAGTAAAAGAATTTAAATAAACTGAACATAAAAATTATTTTTTCTGTTTTATTAAGGGAATTAGGAATCAACATTCAAAGCCAGGAAGCATATGATTTAGCTTCCAAAGGTTTACTGAGGCAGGGAAAAGGAGGTATTACAGGAGTCTACAGTCTAAAATGTATTACTTTTGAGCCCCCTGATTTTACCATAGGTAAATTTATTTCACTCTTATGGAAATCATATATTTTTTGTTAAACATGTCTGCCTATCAAAAATTCTCTCTGAAGTTTCCAACTTGAACTTTAATTTACATATCATTTGCATCAATTAGTAGTCATATTCTATAAAAGTGTTAAGTATTTCAAGACTTTTTTTATTGAAAAATGTTGTTTTCCATTAAGGAATTATTGTTTTGAACATTAGCATTTATCTGCAACTGAAATAAAAACATTATTTTTTTAGAAGTTGTTTGTTTGAACGACAACGAAGATTATTTCCTTCAGTTAATCTACGACTTGGGCCTGCAGTTGAGAACACTGGCGCACTGTACGGGAATGCGCTGCATAAGGTACGGCCCCTTCACTGTAAAAGACGCTTTAATTCAGAAAAATTGGACCCTTGAAAATGCAATCAGCAATGTAAATCATTGCCAAAATATTTTCCACAAAGAAAGAAAAAGTTTATTTTCGGCATTTGTTGGCGCCTCAAGTACTAAACATACATCAGATTTTTCAAGTGAATCTTAATTGGATACAGAAAATTATTTAAAATAGTTCAATTAAATAGATAAAAAATAAAACGCAAACAAATATATAATTTTAGATGTAGATTATTTAGTGTACAACTGATTTGTTTATTACTGTATGCGAAAGTATATAATATTAAAATAAAAAACAATGCCTAACCATTAATTATTGAAAATTATCTCTTTTTATTGTAAAAAAGTTTTGCATTTTCAAGGCTCGAGTTAAAAAATAGAAATATAAAAAAATTCAGTCAGACTTCGTCGAGAACAGACGTATGAAACTTGAGGTGAGTTGTTTTTGACTTTCTATTTTGGTATGCTTTCCGGTGATGATTAAAGTTGCTGACTAGAGGTATTCTGCGAAGCACAGCCGTATATCGCAGAATTTTTTCATTGCATATTTCGTTTTACGGGACCAAGAGAAGCGCTTTTTCGGCGACATTCTTCAACGAAATACATAAATACTTATCGGACTCTCGGAAAATGGCGAAGTGTTCGAATACTATGAAAGGAACGCACCGCGAAGACCACCTAAGGTGTTAGCTTGCGTGAGCAGCGACGGTGAGCTGAAAGAGATGGAAACAGTCCATCCGTCGTCAAGAAAAAAGACCACAGGAGAAAAATAGCAACCGAGATAGCGGCTGATGGGAAACCAAATACAATACTCCCGAGGAAAGCAATCAGGACTGCAGAGATTGCTATCAAAGTGTGCCGGATGGCAGTGAGAAAGAATAAATAAGAAGGACATAGCCATAAGAAAAGCTACGTCAAAGATCGCTTTTACGTCATTGAATATCGCACAGCCGCGCATCTGAAAAGTATAAAGTCAGGAGCTCCTGATGGAGATGGGAGTAGACGAAAACATGCGGCTCTCAAACAGATGATCTCGAGAACGAGGGCTATGATTAATCGCAGCGATTAATCTGCTGCGTGCATCAGCAGAACGTCGCAAGCAAAGGGACACGGCTCAAAAACTGATCAGATTCATCCAAATTCGATTTGGATGAATTTGAACAATTCACGTGGGGCGTTGGATTTTAAGTGCTTTAATATGGCGGAGTGGAGATGCGACGTGGCCGTTGATCAGGGCCAGGTGGAATCCCTTTTTATTAATCCAGCTGGATGCTGGTAGCACGGGGAAAGCAGCCATAAAATGAAGAAAGTCACCTAAATACATACTCGTGTATTTACACGGACACTCGAGGCAGTCACGATGTTAGGCTCTTAGCGGCACACCACCATGCAGCTATGTTGAGGCTAATGCATCGCAAGGGACTAATGACTTCCTGAACCACAGGCCGGAGCTCGCAGGAGTTCCGAAGATAATCCACTGGGGGGGATTTAATCGGCTCGACTCCGATACTACCGATACGGCCCCGATCACTGTATGGGTGTCTAAAGGTTTTCCCTCAAAAAAAAAGTAGAAGACTCGGTGCGAGGCAAAATCCTTAAGAACTGGTAGAACACGAAGATCTCTATTTGCTGAATAAGGGAGAACGCCAATGTGCGTTCGACCTCGAGGAAAGTAAATAGTGGACGTCTCCTTTACATCGGCGAACATCCTGACGACTGGAGAGTCAACAGGCACAGAGCTGTTGAGGCCGGGAGCCGAATGGAGGGACCGTAAAACACGGCGAACTCTCGTTTAAGATGACCCAACTTCTCACGGGACATGGATCATTCGGGAAATACCCGAGAAGAATCAGAAGCGAATGACCAGTACCTGTTTCACCGGAGAGAACACAGCTCACCATCAGTTTTAGAGTGCGCAAATGATTGAAAGAACGAAAACGCTGTTTTCCCGAGACAGCATGGTGGACATGAGACATGATACAGATGGAAGAAGGGGCACTGGTATCCCTAGGCATGCTGGCTTCTCCTGCTAAGTGGAAAAATGCTTCCGATTTTGCGAAGTTTAATGATGCCGAGAAAGGCACGGAATGAGGGAATAAAATGGTAGTCCTGAACCGTCTGGTTTCCGTTGGATCTATGTGTTTTGTTTTATTTGATCGCTTGTGTATTTAATCCTTTGATAAATTATTTAAATGTGTTATCATTGCTCCTATATGAACGCTTTTGCCACGCCGGATGAGAACTACTCGGGATACCTGATTGGCAAAATACAATGCGGGACATCAGGAGGGATTTTAGTGGGTAGGCCTTGGAGGAAGGAGTGCCACACTCCCTGTCGGTGCGAGCCGGCGGGGATAAGACATTTTCCCTCCTGCCGCAAAATAAATTTTATGAATTTAAATATTTAAGCTAATGCATCGAATGTATTAGTATCGAAAGTTAACAGCCATAAATTAAATTAACTAGTAAAACAACTTTTTTTTTATTTTTTTTAATTTTATCGCCTCCACATTGGACTGAATGAATCCATATCGTCAGATTATTAAATCATGCTTTGCTTCTTTTACTTTCTTTGTCACTTTCACCCTCAAGTTTTCTTTTAATAGAATACGAATTTAACGATGCATGGTAAGAAGAAGTTGTATTTATTTTGAGAAGTTCTCTGATCGCCATAGTTGCATAAGTTGACGAATCTAAACTGAACTTCACTACGACGG
This sequence comes from Ricinus marginatus, assembly GCA_028565995.1. Taxonomy (NCBI): domain Eukaryota; kingdom Metazoa; phylum Arthropoda; class Insecta; order Psocodea; family Ricinidae; genus Ricinus; species Ricinus marginatus. Next base: position 54,873 of record JAOWBB010001840.1, on the reverse strand, counting down.
CCTTAAAATTTCCATGTGACTCCATATTCAAATTTGACAAATTCTTTTCGATAAGGTCTATGTCAGATAAAATTAAATCTTTTTCCGGATTTGCATAGTTCACTATTTCCCACGAAAGATCCTTTACTTTTGTAACGATATTTCTATAAGCCCCGGATAAGGTATATTGCTTAATACTCTGCTTAAACTGATCGGGATTCAAGCCTTCGTTTTTCAAAAGCTCCTGATACCAACTCTTGATTATGTTATTGGGATAGTTAACGTTGTGACCTGGCAAAGGATGCACCACGTCATAAATGTCAACGTTTTTTACTTCATCCCCTGACACATATCTGACCCGTGCTTTATCGAAGCTAGCATTTTCTTCGCCACATCTTTCGACGCTTTCCTCGCATTTTGTCACCCATATCAGATCGCCTTCCAGTACGGAAAGGCCGAATTCGCGGATTCTTTTCGAAACAATTTTATTCCACAGCAAACTTTGATACGAATGCAGATATAAAAGACGTACATTTCTCGGCAAACTATCGAGTGCATTCACATAAGCGTTATTTCCGTGTGCTGCTAATCCTAGTAGCAATTTACCCTCATAGGACTTGTGATTTAACTTTATGAACTGATTTTTACACCCCTCTTGAATTTTCTCACTTCTTTTAAACAAAGCTTTGCAAGCTTCTTTCGCATCTCCAGTGTCTTGCCAGATAGTTTTCGCTTCGTCCAATTTATTGTAACTCGATTTTTGTTTCCTTGGTGTTAAAATCAGATCCACAGCAGACTTGAAATCACCTTTTATGAGGGATTTACCTATTTTAAATGTGGGAACTAATGGCGAGTTGCCGAATCTCTGCAGTCCATAATAATTAATAAAGCCTTTTTCGCGCAACGACGTCAAAGCCTTGTCTATTGTGTCGGAATCGGCAGTGACATTTCTTAAAGCTATTTTAAAATGATTTCCTTTTAGATCTCCTAATCGTAGATTTTTATTCTGATAGGAAAAATTGCCTACCCTTATATTTTTATTATTATTATTGACAAGATTAAGTTTTTGAGCAGTCACATGCCATGCACTGACCAGCTGCGATGTCTTTCCCCTTTTATCCTTGGTTCCCGCATATGCGAAATTTGAGAGACTGATTTTCGCTCTTCCTGCAATATAGTTTAAGGCTTCCATAGTGTCCATATTGGTTTTAAATAACACAAAATGAAGGTAAGGCGCCAAACCACATGGCCACGAATTTCTGTTATCTTTGGTTAACGAGAGAACAATCGATCTCTTCGCGTCGTCATTAGTGCCACTGCAAACCGTATTCGTGGTGACTAATTTATTATATTTCTCCTTGATTAACTTGTGAACCTTACGCCGCTTGTCCTTGTCAAAGTGCGTAGCGTCAATTTCCAAGCAGGAAATTTCATTTTCGAGAAGACTTTTAATCTGTTTCCACACTTTCTCATCCAGTAAATCGTCAGTCAAATCCTCCTTCAGCGGCTCCGTGTCGGGCATGTCAAAATTGGTGAGAGCTACGATTTTGCCCTCCAAATCGATTTCGTGAACCTGAAAATCGGAATATCTTTCTTTCAAGATCGCGTTGAAGCCGCCGATTTTGTTCAAATATTCAGTAATGCCGGCTTCTTCCTCCGATAAACTGTCGAAGATCTGTTTGTCAGAATTATAGGATGACTCGTCATTTTTTGAACATTCTGAACATTCATCATTAACATTTTCAGAGCAATGACTTACTTGCGATATCTGTTGCGATGACTTTACCAATAATACACTCTGTTCTGCGTCTATGAGTATTTGTTTTAATTTATCATATACAATAAGCTTCTGAGCCTGAGGTAAATTTTTTAAATAAGGAAGGAGACTGGCTAAAAACTGAGAATCCATATCCTTGCCATTTTCTGTTAAAAATCGTTCTTCTTCCTCCGGCGACACTGAATTTTCGGTTCCAACCATATTCTCGGGAAAGCTGGATATCTCATTCACTGATATTTCAAGATTTGAACTATCACAATCAGTAATTATGCCTGTAGAATTTATTTCATTACCGAGAAAACGTAAACTTTTGAAATAGCGCCATTCTGAGATAATTTCAGCACTGTTTGACTCATCTGATTTATTTGCGCTAGACTTTTTCAGCTCCATCCTATACATTTCTCTTAATTCACTCCATCTTTTCTTCAAATCATCAACTGAAATTTTAAATTACAACTCATGAATGACTGAATGCATAGAATCATTGAGAACGCTCCTTTTATAAAGCATCAAAAGTGATATTTTTATTTTAAACATACTCTCTTGATCATCATGAAAAAATTTTTAATTTTTCTCATAATGTCATATGTTGACATGATAATGAGTAAAAGCTCTTCAAATATAATTGTAAAGGAAACAGAATATACCTTATATATAAAAGCACAATCATATAAGTTCAAGTACAATTTCTTTAAATTTAAATTTTTATTTTACATTAATGTATGCAATTTTTATTACAATCTCATCAAAGAAATTCCATTTAAAGCTGCATATTGCACCATGCAAATGACGTCTGAGAATATAATTGTATTACTAAAGGACTGCCAGACAAGTGTCATTCTAACTCATTATAAAGCTTCCTTTTATTTATAACAGCAATATTTTTTATTTAATATATGTAGTAAACTATGATAAAATATGACTGATAATTACGGTAATTATATAAATAATATTTCAAATAACTGTCAATGGATTTCATAAGCTGCTGACAACACATAACAAACTAAAATCATTTAACTCCGTTAGTTTTTCCGTTGTATTTCAATTTTTCTTCCTTTATGACTGATATTCAAGATTATTGAAATATGGTAAGATTATTCACCTGTCATATTCATTTCAGAGGCAACCTCATCCCATGATAGTTTCTGAATATTCTGTAAATGATAATCCGAAATTTTATCATACCACAAGCATTTTCTCGCAAAAATTAAGTTTATAAATTTTTCAATATCCATCTTTGTCTAATATTTTTACAAGAACCAGCTAAATAAAAATATCACCAGAATTAATCTGCCTCAAGATTTTGTATTTGTGAGACAGCATTTGCTTAGACAAAAGTATAAAAACATTTTTCTCTATAGTCTTATCTCAAACAGAACGAGATCTGCACTTCACACGTATATTTACATTAATATGTGTAAGTAAACCGCGTGTAATCATTATTCAGGGCCTTAAATGTTTTAATTTTGACGTGGGATCTGCGTTGACAGGGCCCTTGAGCTGGTACAGCCAGTTGGATTCGTGTCTTTGCAGCTATTGTTAATTTCATTTCAAATCTAAGTTCTCTGAAGCATCATGGTAAATATTGTGATTATAATATTTTAATTCGTAAATTAGAACCACTTAGTTTACGAAGCGAAATATCATTTTAGTTTTGGCGTAATGATGCTTGATTGGTGCTTGGATTAAGATGCCTCTTTATTCAGCCTAGAAATTTGAGAAAAATTTTCCCATATAATTTTATGATATTTATTATATAAGAAATCAATTTAAATGAAATTGATATGTGAATTATTTCAGTCTAGATTCGACTGATCTTATTTCTATTTGTTGCTTTTTTTTGCGAAATTTGTCCACATCTTAAAATCTGATATCCTTCGTCATATTTCGTTTTTACATTACAAGGCATCTGCAGCAGTATCTAATTATATTGGTAATAATGATTTTAATTTTTCAATTTCAGGGTTTCGTGAAGGTGGTGAAGAATAAGCAGTACTTCAAAAGGTACCAAGTTAAATTTAAAAGACGACGATTGGGTAAAACCGATTATTATGCCAGGAAAAGATTAATAGTCCAAGACAAAAACAAATATAATACGCCCAAGTATAGGCTCGTAGTTAGATTTTCCAATAAGGACATTACTTGTCAGGTAATATAACATTTAATGATTGATGACAGTACAAATTGACAGTAATTTATATTGAGTTATTTATTAATTATACTTAATTGTATTTATTTAATTAATGTAATGACAGTACTTTTTATAATATCAATTTTTGACCATCCAATATGAAAAGATTTTAAATTTTTCTTTATAAAACTTATTATTAGTGAGCAGTTATTATCATTAATCTTTGATCATCTAATTGGAGAATTGTAATCTCTTGCAGTATTCTGAAAATTTAATCCAGATACAAGAGAACCCTGCCTTTAGAAGATATTTTGTTTCATTTTTTTTATAAATAATATTTTCCACAATCTTATTTTAATTGATAATTATTACTAAATAAATAATTTTAAATGTGTTATTTTGCATAATTTTAAAATTTACTTCTAATAGTTAGAATTATATTTGATAATAAACTCATTTTTTTTCATTTTATTTATAAAATTTATTTTCTAAATAGTTATTAAATTTTTTAATATGATTTTTATGTGATGTTAGAAATAAATGTTCTTATTATTCAGTAATTTATAATAAATTTATTCACAATAATTACAGATTGCCTATTCAAGAATTGAAGGAGATAAGATTCTGTGTTGTGCATACAGCCATGAATTACCTCGTTATGGCATTAAAGTAGGCCTGACCAATTATGCTGCTGCTTATTGCACAGGTCTTCTGCTAGCAAGAAGATTGCTAAAAAAGTTTAAACTTGATAAGTTATATCCAGGCTGTACTGATGTGAATGGAGATGAATATAATGTTGAAGATCTGGAAAAGGGGCCAGGAGCATTTCGTTGTTACCTTGATGTGGGTCTTGCTCGCACCAGTACCGGAGCTCGTGTGTTTGGAGCCATGAAAGGAGCTGTTGATGGAGGACTCAACATCCCACACAGCACCAAGAGATTTCCAGGCTATGATGCTGAATCAAAAGAATTTAATGCAGAAGTCCACAGAAAACATATTTTCGGTCAACACGTTGCTAACTACATGAGATCTTTAGCAGAAGAAGACGATGATGCTTACAAACGTCAGTTTTCGCAGTATATTAAAAATGGAATTACTGCAGATGATATTGAAGATATTTACAAGAAAGCTCATAATGCAATCAGAAGGAATCCATCGCACGTACGAGCTAAAAAACGTGAGGTTAAACCTGGTGAGAAGCCAAAGAGGTGGAACAGAAAGAAGTTATCTTTGGCTCAAAGAAAGGATCGCATTGCTCAGAAAAAGAAAGCTTTCCTCAAAAAAATTGAAGACGGTAAACTGGAAGCTTAAGAAACATTTCAAATTATGAATATAGCTTGTTTTCAATGTGGAAAATGATTTTTTTTATTTTAGTTAATTTCCCTTGATCATCATACATATTTTATTCATGTAATCTCTGGTTGTATTTATTAACCTAGTTTTTACTTTATATCTTGTGCAAATCCAAATTTAATCAAAGCATAATAATATATGATAGAATCATATTAAGAAATATTAAACGCTAAAGCAAAAAAATCCAAAAGTCAACATTTTAAATCGAATTTATAACATCTTCTTTTACAAAGCTAAAATCATTTGAATTTTTAAGTTTCACGAGTATGGGCAGTGGAATAATTTGAATTCATTTTTAAAGACATATTAAACTAGAAAAAGAAAATGATATGCAACGAAAAAAAAAATTTGCTGTTATTGCTCAAATGTGACGAAAAATATTTGGAAATCCCAGATATTGAACCCGTCTTGATAATAAATCTTTTAAGCCTCTAAGGAGCCTATCGCCTAAAATGTACGGATAGGAATGATATAAAAGTAATTCGGAATATAATCTTAGCGTCGTCTTCCTTTAATTGTATGTATATGTATATATATATTTGAACCACTGAACCATTATGGGTTGAGACAGAGATTCACTTAAACGATATTTATAAAAACAGAAAAATCAAACGATGTTGCTTTTTTGATGTTTGATTTTGAGATCAATCTTTTTTTTTTTTTTGTTTTAAGTATGAAATTAATGAATTACATTCAGGTATTTCAAAATAAAAGAAAAATCTTAAAAAAAAAAATACCATGTTTTCTTTTTCGTGTCTGTAGTAGCTTCATCTTAAAAAGTATTTCAGATTAATTAAATCTTTTGAAAAATCCTTTTAATGGTTTGCAACTTTTTGTTCTCTTACAAAAATTTTTTAAGATTTGAGATCAGTCACACCGTCTAGTAAGGGAAGCAGGGAAAAAAAACGGCGCGAGCGGGGAAATTTTTTCCCACGCGATGGGAAAAATCTAGTGACAAATCAGTTTCGACTTTTCCGAATTTAAAAAAAAAAAATAGTAGCATAAAAATAAAAAACAATTTAGGGAAAAATAGAAAAAAATTGTTTAAAACTACCCTTTATTATTGGAATTTGAGTTAGAATTGTCTAACCAAATTGGCGGTTAAATTTACGAAGATCGTATGTTGTTGTTGTTGTTGAGAAGTAAGTAAATTTCAGTTGTTAAAGACTTTTAGTTAATGTAATTATCCATTTCGATCAAGAGGCCAAATCGGAATTGATTGATTCATATGCATTTAAAATTAAAATTGAGGAAATAAGAAGAGGAATATGTCGAAACGGATAGTAACATAAGTGATGCGGAACAATTCAACATTTGTTGGAACTTGCACATTTTAACACTCGAAAGTGTGCAATGGCGTAAAATTTACATCTGACACCAATCGCGCGTATTTTGCTCGTCCAGAAAAACAAATTTAAAAATAAAATTTTCAGGTAAAATATTGATTATAAGCGTTATGCGATGATTAAATATTAACGGTGAACAAGAATGTGACGGTACGGTGACATTACCTCGATAAATTTCGGTTCATTTGTAGATTGCAACTGAACGATGTCATCTTTCAAGGAAGAACTCGAGGAAGTAAAATTGAAGTACGGTGCACTGAGAGAAGAATGGAGGCTTCAGCAAGAGCATCTTGGTCGTTTACAGTCACAAATATCAACCCTACACAACCAGTTGCAGCAGCAGAGTGCATTTTGCGCATCCCTCGGTGCTATATTTGGTCATTTGCTTTGGAAAGCGTCGAGGTCTCCGGAAATTATAGAATCCATCACGTCAGGAGTGAGTGATGTCAAAAATATTTTTTGTTTTTTATTGTTTCATTCGCTTTAAGCTTTCATGCGTTTCGTACTCGACGCTTTCACAGAATCGAATAGGGGATTTTTTTCTAATGGTTGTCGGTACCTTAACATCATTCATGGACACCTATAAAACGGAAATTCCGAGCCAGAACTCGGATGAAAGCCAGTTCGTAATGGCACTCGTTGGGATTGTCACCAATATAGCGGCAGCTTCTGGTGGAAGACATTTTCTGATTGTCGATGAGCAGGGAAAAAACGTTGTACGTCATTTTGTTAAAATTTTACAGCAAATACCGGTACCCTCTGGTAACTGCTTAAAAAGGTACGCTCAAATAAGAGATCGATGCTAATTTTCGATGAATAACATGAATTTATAACTTGGTACATTTTTATTTAAGGTTGATATTCATGTCGCTTTATAATATAAGTATAAACAGTATGGGAGTTGTGTATCTTCAAGACCAGCCACATCTAATAACGGGAATAGGAAAAACCCTAGAGGATGAAACCCAGCCGCAGGAATTGCATTTAATGGCGTTACGATTGTTGCAATCTTTAACTTGGGAAATTAACTGTAACGCCACTCTCGATAATATCGTAGATACGGTAACATAAGTTCCTCATTTGATTCACTTTCAAGAAATTCAGTTTTTTATTTGCACAATAGACAAATAGACATGCAACACATAATTTAAAAAAATGTTTAAATAAATCCCTTATAAAAAAAAATAAATCGAAACTCAGTAAAATTATTTCTGATTTTGTTAAGCATTCCAAGTATATTAATATTTTGTATATAAATAAATGGATAAAATTATTATCTGCTAATATACATGATACAAGGCATTGCGAAAATGGATTGTGATTATTGGACAATTTTATTATTAGTAAGGTTAGATACTAAGAATCAATTTATTAAAAAGCCAAATGCTTTTTAAAGCAGTATAAATATAAAAATTAAATTAAAAAAAAAACAAATCTTTAAACCGCATGTTTTGTAATTCATCTATCTTCTAAATTTTTTCTTTCATGTGTATAATCATAAAAGGTACGTCCAAATGCAGAACAAAATTGTGAATTACTGGTCAACTATTCATATAAAATTTTATAAAAATAAAATTCTTCAAAAATTGATATACCGGTCAATCTAACCGGCAGAAAATTTTTATTTCAGATACCTAAAAGATGCCTTGATAAGTTTGCGTGGTCCACGAATTCCGAACTCAAATCTGCTGCAACTGCAATTATTAATAATATCGATAGAAATAAAATAAAACTGGACAGCATAAAAGAGTGTAGCGGAAAATACGTCGAATGTGATCAACTTTATTAAAAATTTTCGTTAATTTAAGTGAACCAATTATGAAATTAATTATTTATTTAAATATTTAAATGAAAATATGAAAACTTTTAATATGTGAATTATACTTTTTTTTTTAAGGAGAATTCATTACATCGCAATATTACTTATTTTTAGTTGTCAATCTGTGCTTTTGTTTCCAGTAGGGAAATTTTACCATCCCCTGAAATTCTATGTTTTCGAATTCTTAATACATGAAATCTGTCGAAAGAATCAACATTTGCAAATTTTGGCGATGAAATGAATAAAAAAAAACTCTAAAAAATAAATTAAACGATTCGACAAGAAGATCTAAGTATAATAAGGAAACGTATATTACATATATATTTAATTACTGTAAAATATGTAGAAGAAATAAATGTATTCGTTTAATATATTCAAGCACGTCTCTATCAGTTCGAAAAACGTATTGACGATTTTAAATTATTTACAATCAATTTTTGTACTATCTTTTTGTCAATATCGTTCTCAAGCTACGATATAAATTTACATTGTTTCCTTAATGGAATAACTAAAATGAAAACTTAAGCAGGGGTGTCCAAAACCGCTTCTCAAACTTATATGAATCAAATGAAATCATAATCCTCCTTAAAATATTTAAGATTTATATGTATTTTATTTGATTTTATTCTTTTTTATGTGATAAAGTTATTATTAATTAATACCTACCTACGTTTCATAACTGATATTTGAAAATATTTAAGAATTTTTATACTTGCTCAATGATTTTAAAAAAATTACGGAACGAAACAAGTCAAATATCATTGTACTATCTTGTTTTTGCCTGACTGTGAGAATCCTACACATTCTTTGATAATGTTTTATTTTAAAATAGTTATCACTGGCATTATGCCCAGCCCAAGCAATTCGTTTTCTATAAATGTGAATCAAAAAAGTCAAATATTGGACACCCGTGATCCAAGCGAAAATGATAAATGATAATTATACAAATATTAACTTAAAATTTATGGAATCAGCAATTCATACTTGTCTGAACTGCTATTTTTTTTTTTAAGTTCTTCAACTATTTCCCATGGATTTATTTTCTTCGATATCACTAAATGACGACCGTTTTTCTTTCCATAGCTTTTGGATCGTAGGGATAAACTTTGAGCAATTCTGAAAAATAAATTTGCTCATCAATTATATAATAAGGAAAGAAATGAAAAAAAAACTTTCAAAAAGAATTAATTTTCATAAAAATAAAAAAATAAATCTCATAAAATTCAACACTCACTTATGCAAAACTGATCTTTCTTCTTTAGTAAATTGAGTTGTAAATACTAAATCTTGATGAGTCTTTTGCTCCAACCAGGCCATTATGAAATTTTTAGCTTTTTGTTTAAATTCAAATAAATTCATTTTGTTTTCGAAACCAAATCCTCTTCGCTGAAAGTGAAAATCTAGATTGATTGGCTCTACAATGCCCTGCTGACTTGATCCTAAACCACCCCCAGTCCAACCCATTAGTTTCATAATTTTCTCCCCAACACTAGCTTCGGAAATGGCTTTGTTATACTGTTCTTTACAGCAAGTCTTTATGAATGAAGAATAGTCAATAGTGTTATCGGAGAAAATTTTAGTTTTACTCTAAAAACAAAAATTAAAATAAATTTATTATTTATATAAATCATACATATTTCATTATCTTTAATTTTCTTCACCTTGACTGTGTAACATAAACTTTGCAATAGTTTTAATGCTTCTGTTGCTGCCAAAATTCGGCCGTTTTTTCCTTTATTTGCTATGATTCTCGCTAGCAAATAATTGTCATTTAAATGCACCGAACAAGTATTTTTTCCGTCGTTGTAATGATATTGAAATCTGAAAAAAATAAAAGTAACATCACAATTTTCAGAAGCTATGAATTAAATTAACTGTTATATTTAACAAGCTTTAAAAAATAATTGGTCAACAGAACGCATAAACGTACAAATTATAATAAAAATTTAATTACAAAAGTAACATTAACTTATATTATTTACATATACCACATAACTGAATACATATGAAAAATTTTTTTTTTAATGAACAAAAACATCATGTATCAAAATTATTTTAATTTTATCAAATCAAATATATATGTATATTTATAAAATTTAAAAATAATCTTAAAATAATTTCTTTGATGGAATAAATCTGCAAGATATTCATCTTCAAAATCTCCAATGATATCCTACTTAATAACTAATCATAAAATGGAATTTTTATCAACAAGTAATGTTACAAAAAATTAATAAAAATGAAAATATTATTAAAACTTATTTAGTTGAAGCCTTAAAAACACATAAGAAAACAATTAAAAAATGCATTTACTTAATTTTACAATTGTTCATAGTTGCATTGACTTGTAATAAAGTTACAGGATGTTCTTCATATAGAAAAAGTACAAAGTTTGCAAAAGGTCCACTTAATTTTTGTATTTGAAATTCTGAATTTTCAAGTTCTGCTGATGATTGATCAACAGTAGTCACACTAAAATAAAAAATTTTCAGTCAATATAGGTACAGTAGATAAAATCAAACCTAGCAAGAAAATCAATTGTCATTATATTCACCATGGATTATTTGATGATATTGTGTTAATTTTCAGTTCTTGATCAACATTAGTCATATTTCCAACATGTAATTGAGTTTCCTTCTTAAACCTTTTTTTCTTTTCCTTTTTCTTTTTTTTCAAAACCTTTATTTTGTTTATTCCATGTTTTTTTATTTTTTTCTTTTTTTTATTTTTCTTTTTTTCTAGCATATCAAATTTATTTATACCTACAGACAAAAAATATAATATTTTATAAGGTTGACTTATATGTTTCATCTCAAAGACAATAATTATCTTTTACTATTTTTTTCCACACTTATTTCTCCCTTAATTTGTGATTCTAAATAAACAGACATAAACAAGTTTATGGAAAATAAAATAAAAACCAATAGAAAAAGTACATTGCATTATTCATAAAAGTACCTTAGGATTTTTATACTGATGATCTACCTTTAACTTTAGCAATTGCAGCATCTGATGCAGGCACAAAGGTTCTCTTTATGGAATTTCTTTTTTTTTCTCTATATGGCTCAACTACTCCTTTTGCTAATTCAGCCACTGTTTTCATGGTTTCTTCAGGATATCTGAATAAAGATAGATATGCAAAAAATAATAGACTTGCAAAATTTTATTTAGTTTTTTAATTTTGATACTTATGATTAATTTATCATTACAGGAGGATTTTTGAAAGTTTTTTATTTTTCAAGCATTAACTGAAATTACTTAAATAAAAGAATAAAGTGAAATTAATCTATTTATGATTGATTTTAAATCTGTTTTTGTGTCATCGGAGCTAAATATATGATATGAAGAAATAATATTTTCTATCTATAAAACAAAAATACTTACCTGCATCCCAATAATTCAATATTTATAAATGCTTGCGCTAAACAAACTATTCTGTCTTCGCTGAATTTATCTTTGTGGGCCAACATAAAGCTTTTTCTTAATTCCCAATGATCATTACTTTCAAAGCTTGTTCTGTAAGCATCTATATCCCAATCTTCTGACATATTTCTAAAACTTTTCACTTATCTGCACGCGGATAAAACTATTTTGAAATCCAATCTTTATATGAACAAATTATTTTCAATATGTCACCGAAACTCTCCCAACCCTGTTTTTCAAAGTTTTTTCAGAAAAATTATTCTGCAACCACGTCGATATAAGCTAACGAATTTAGTTTGAAATTTCAGGTACAAAATTTTTATATTTTTTTGATATTAAGAAATAGCTGATGCTGAGATGTTATTTCTCTTATCGCATCATCAAACTGAATTGTATTGATTATTATTTTCCTCATCTTGAACTTCACTTTCCTTATCATTACGTTTACGGAAAGCGAAATTCCATGATATAAGGAATGAAAAAAGCATAATAATCTTGAAGACGGTAGGATATGAATGTGGTATATTATATCTTGAAAAACAATTGTATATTATTTATTAATTTTGCATATGTGTGTTTTGCATCGTTGTCTTCAACTTTTTATATTTTTAAAATTTATCAAATTTTACATATGAAATTTAAAAAAAGTTGGATTTGGATGAAATTTGTTTCATAACATTCAATAAAAAATTAATTACCAAATAGAATAATTTTTATTATATATAAGTGTATATAATATATATATATAAAGATTTATGCATATCTCTTATTTATTTCTTCAGTCTTTATTAATAATGTTAGAATGTCAGAATAAAATTTTAGTGTTTGTATAAATGCATTGACAACATTAATAACATTTATCCTCCATGATAGTCATTTTACTAATTCTTTAAATACTGTACTAGTAATTGCTAAACAATAATTTTATAAAAATTAAGCCAAACTCAATTTTTAATACATTATCTAATCTAATTAAAATAAATTTTTAGCTTTTGAATTTAAAGATGTCATATTTTTAAAAAAAATTACTAATAGACCTATTTTCTAGGCACCATCAGATTCTAATTTTAATGCATTTAATACCTATATAATTAATATTTAATATTAAATTATTTTTAAATCGGTTTTATATAAATTAACCAAAACTCCTAGTTTAAAAATAATGTAATCATTATAAAATCATTTTTCTTAAAAACAATATCTCCTATTCAAATTAAATTAAAATTATTATGATCATGAATTACTAATATTTACATATAAGGTACATTCCTGTCATCCAAAAAATTTTATATTATTAAAAATTTTTTTCTTTTTAAAATGGATTTATTGCACCAAAAACCCTTATTCCCATAGCCTTAAATACAAAAGAAAAAAATAAAGGAATTTTTTACAATTAAGTTACAGATTTTTAATGATATCCATTTAATTGAGATTCTTTTGGCATTCTCAGATATATCAATCCCGGCCCAAATTCTTTCTCATTACACAAATCTTTTAATCCTTCACCAGCATAGGATAGCAAGGGAGAGATTTCACAAGGTCCATCTCCAATGACTTTTCCTCCAGCATCAATAATATATTTTCTGTGAAGTTTAAAAACAGATTGCCTTGCTGTTTCAGCATTATCCTTTTTTGAGTTTTTTCCATTTTTTAAAGCACTAAATTCTTCATCTCTTGGAACTTCCCACAAAACAAAATTTTTTGAAAATGGAAAAACATCAAATACAAATTTTTCAATTTTAATTCCATTAATTTCATTTGGTTCTACTTTATTGCCATCAAGATCAACATATGGTATTTTCTTTCTAGCTTCATGAACTTTAAGCTTTGATTCACAGTCATTGCAAATGTTTTTCAAAAATTCAGTTGTGAAGAAATGATTGCAAATGCTTCCAGCATTAAATGTAAGTCTCCCATCACTATTTCTTTTTTCAGCAGTCTTATTTGTTATTTCACTATATTCAACCACCTGAAATTTACCATTTACATCACATACAACACCAACTGCTTCCTCAGGTAATATTTTTTCTACAACTTTGGCTGCACAATCTGATTTTTTTTTAATACAATATCCAATAAAAACTGGATCTGCCACTCTCACTAAAATGTTATCCACACTGTAGGTATGAAGATATTTGATTCCCCTTTTGTCTAGGTCTTCTAATATTCTTTCATCTCTTAAAGCCTTGTAAAGCCCACCGTTTCCATTTGGTGACTTTGACACTCTAAATTTTTTATCTAAAAGTATTTTACCATTGAAATCAAAACAAGGAAGTGTACCCTGTTCAAAAATGACAATGTTATTTTTTTCAAGATCAAAATAATTGTTCTTTTTGAAGAATTTTTTTGTACTGTCCATTGTGGCATCGCTTGTCATAATGTACCAAGTAATTATGGCATTCTTTCCATATCTTAAGTGTGCAAGACTTTGAAGTTTTGAAATCCTCTCTGCCTGAACTTGAAACAATGACTTGTTAGATGGCAAATCAATGCTGTACATTCCTTTGGGATACGATACACCAAGTCTCGTGCCTTGTCCGCCTGCCAGCAAAATAACTCCCACTTGTCCTTCGGCAATTGCCTTTAAACCTTCATCCCTATATGCTTCCAGCACCTGCAAATTGCATCTGCTAACGGAACCGTGGATTTCGGCTGGCACCGGCTTGAGCAAATCATCCAGCTTTTCTTGATTTGCTTGATTTTCCTTCACTTGGTTGAAAAATTTGTAGACTTCTTCAAAGTTTATTTCACAAATATCCTTGCGAAGTAATTCCTTTTCGTCATCCTTAAGTTCATCCCAGAATTTGAGTAAATGATCTTGATTGTACTCGCTCAAAATAATTTTCAGTTCCTCGTAAGATTTCATTTCACTTAAGGCCTGATGTACAAATTGAAACGTTAGAAATACGGCTAGCGATTCAAACTGGTAACAACACTTTATTAGCAGTGAAAGTTGACATTTTGCTCGGCGTACACGTTTACCAGAAGACGTCTTTGGGGAAGTGGGGAAGGCTAAGCGGATTGCGAGAGCCAATCGGATCAGCGGACGCAGAAACAAAAATGCATTACAGCATTTCCCGCGTCTTTTTGCTATTCTTCATGAAGAAGTGGCATATGTGCATTAAGCAACGAGTAATTATCTCATATTTGAAAACGTACATTTAATGATAATTCAGCGATTTCTTCCTAAATAACTTTTGCTTTCCCTGGTTACATTTATTCATTGTAATGGTAAATAAACATTTTCATTGACAAACTGTGGGGATCGCAAGAAATCTTCTTAAAACTTATCTTATTAAAAATTAAATTCGACTTTATGGTGAATTTTGTATGGAAATTCTTCAGTAGAAAAATAAAATTGACTAAAATATGAGGAAAAAAAATCTAAAATTGCTGTGAAAGCCGTTTCTGGTTTTTCAAACGTTTTATATTTCATTTGGCTTAAAGCTAAGCTGGAGGATTTTTTTTTTTTTTTTTTTTTTAACAAAATTATTTGAAAGATAAACCCAAAGGGAAGAATCTTACGAAATTGACTTTCTTATTTTCGTGTTTCTTGATTTTCAAAATTCAATTTATAACATTCGATTAATTCAATTAAAATCTGTTATAGATATTTAAACGGTCGACAACATTATTGACGTTATGTGCATAGTAATGATTCAAATAATTTATTTTATGATCAGTTATGTTAAACTTAAAATTCTACAGAGCATCAGCTTATAAAATCAAAATGCACTAAAATCTTAATCCAGTTTTCTTACTTTCTGCTTGCAAATATTATGCAAAGGAATACTTCAATAACAAATTTAAAGACCATCAATACATATTTTAAAAGTCTATTTTATTACCAAATGCGAGTTCAAGTTTCATCTTGAGTAAAAGTGAAGTTGATTGCTTCATTCTAATTATGTATTATGAAAATGACATTTGAGCTCCTTTCGAGTTACCTCAATACATCATGGCATCATTTATTCTTATAGTAAAATCTTTACCTTGATGAATGATTTCTTTATAAAGAAAGATTAATTGTATATAATTTCATTAAAGACGAAGAGGAATATATTTACTACTTCGTTTATGATATTTTCAAACCAACTGGCGAGATTTTTGGATTAATTGACCATTCTTTGACCTATTTCATAAATATAGATACTTCGAATGTAATATAAATTACCGAGGTTTTACCGTAGTATTCGAAGTTTCCGGTTCATAATAAGCCAAAATAAGCAGCAGGGTTGGGTTAGTATGTGCTTTGAAACAAAACATTTTCCATACCATACACGTTTGGTTAATGTGCCATTCAAATATTATAATTAATGATTTTAAATAGTGCACCAAATAGCGAAGACGGTGAAAGTTTGCCATGGGCGGCTTTTTGTTAGAGAATGGAAAGATACAGCATTTACATATCTTTCTTCACATTATGAATAATCAAGGGGATATAGCGTTGTTTTTGTTAATAAAACGGTATTAAGCAGATCACGTTAAAATCCAATATTATATAATTGCTCAATGACGAAAACATCATAAATCAATCTTAGTAGATGTTGTGATGTACATAAAAAAATAAGGCATCAAAAAAATGGCAAATATATTTATATCGTTCCGATTTTATTAACTACCTCAAAAAAATCAGACATTAATAAAATTTTCTCCAGTTTGATTTTCTCATACAAAACTAATATTGTATAACGATATTTGCACTCGAAACGAATATTTTCTCTTTTAGGCTTTTAGAGGGCATGAAAAAAAATCGAAATATACTTTGAGATTCTAGCCGAGGTAGCTTGAATATTTTTTCGATGGAAATACTAATAACAAATACGATTAAGCCAATCAAGGTTAACGTTTCGTTACATAAATACATAACTTATAACGGTTTTTATGAGTTACCTACTAAATGTAAACAGCCTTGAGGATTACAAGCCTTAAAACAGAATTCTTCAAGAGAACCGTTATAAGTGAAAACGCCCACCCAAATGACATGCCCCAATGTGCCTGCGGCGATCGTTCCTTCTGAGCCTCGACCCAATTCGTATTCGGACAATTCAACCGGGCACGACAGATGTGCGATGGAAATGTCTGACAAATCGGGAACGCATCGAGAAAAATTATAACTAACCCACAGCCTTCTTGGGGGAAAGTTTTCGTTTCCGCGCCAGCATTTCGTGGCCCCTGCGGCAGCTCGCGGTAGGTTTTCCCGGGGCCCGGTCTTCATACCTCGGTCGGCTGGCCGTGGCGAAAAGATCGGGAGACGAGCGATAGGTTATCTGATAAGGATTGTTCGAAATCCTTTCGGGCGATAAGCGTTGCATGCTTATTGTATTCACGATATCTTAATCCCGAGTATTAGTGTTGCAATGAAGGAATGGACGATCCAACTTTTGCACTTCTGCCTCGCCTCCGAGCTCGGCAATGAGAAAACTGAGGCGGGATTTCCCAATCAAAACGGGGCGAGAGGTTAACCGAACAAAACTCGACGGTACATTGACCGAAGCAAAAGCCATTTGAGTGCAGCAGGCAGCTGGTCGTACGCTTTCTCTTTTGGAGAATCTGAATCAGAGCAGAAACGATGCTCGTCCAGACAATTAGTGATTACGTGGCAATGTCCGCCCACGGTAGAAGAAAGAGAGAAGATTCTTCCAGCAACTAATTTCTGAACTGCAAAGAAAATGCGGAAGTCAAACTTTCCGTTTACAATGCGCCTTACCCGAAAAAAATACTAATTTCATATTATTTAATATCCGTGGCTCATTCTCTTCCTTTACTAAATACTACTTACGTAACATCAGCGGATAATTTCCCTGATGGCGTATTATTCTCGATGCGAGATTTCGAGCAAGTTCGTTCGAAACTAGTGAGAAGTAAATTTACTTGTCGAAAATGTATAAATTTACACCCTGTCTTTTGCTCTCATAGCCGTTCAGACCATTCTCTTAATGATGATGGAAAAGTATGGAACGATGTTATGAGAAGCTCCATAAATCGATATTAACGTGAATTTTTTCCGAATTTACGCTTAACAAGGTATCTGGATATATATCACTGAAATATTTCGAACTTTCGCCAAGCATCAACCGTCGTTTGAATCTCGCAGGCTTTTTAAAGCCCAATTTCGAAATTTAGATGCCACGACAAATGAATGGTCATTTCTTTTGATAGTTTCATCTTAGATTTCGCAGATTCGGATATCTTCGGAGCGACCTGGCAGAAAAGTTTCCAATGCAGGAAAAGAACGCTCCTCTAATCATATCGGAATTAAAAAGCTTTTATGCAACTTGATTGGCTCCCTGATTAATCATTCAGATAAGTCCCTCACAAAGGGAATTTAAAACGAGATAGCGGAGGCCATTAATCCTAGGTCGAAGAGCGATTTCGGCAAATGATCGCCAGATTAATGCTAAAATTATGTGAAACTCGAAAATTTTGCTTTGAACTTGAAAATTGCCATTTAGCAACTACGCGTGACGCTTGGGACGGGACGACAGCAAAAATGAGGAAGCCTCGTACACGAGCGAGGTAAAACCCTTTTGTTTAAGTATCGTACGAAAATTTAGAGATTCCATTCAAAAGAGGTTAACCTTGTCAGTATGTAACAGAAATTTTAATGCCATTGGAACATTTAAAAGTCCCTGACATTAATTAAACTCAATAAACTATTCAACAAAAAAGACACTGGTTTCCACTTTTCCTGTGGAAATTTTTGTCCAGTAGATGACTTTATCAAATAAAAATTTTATCGATATTTCAATTATTAAAAAAAAATATTGAAAGTAAAAATGCCTTCGAATGAATTTCAGATCTTAACCTTTTCGTAATATTTTCATTGCACAATTTAAAATACTAAGCTAACGGAGATTTGTATTCGTTGGTATTACTCCTAGACAAGGCTCACGGAACTGGCAGAACTTTTAAAGCTAGTTTTTTTCTTTTAATACAGTATCAGATACCCAAAAACTATCAATATTTAACATTTAAAGCAGAACTTGCTCCATCATTATGAAGTTTCAACATGTGATTAAGGACAATAATTCATACGTTTTCGAAATCTAAAATGTCAAGACAAATTGAAAAAAATGAGAAAAGATATTTTGTCAAGGAAATGTAGAAGCTATTGAGTAATTTATAAGAATTCACAAAGGGATTTTGTGCAGCCGGAGTAATTCAAATTTTTGTCATTATTAAGTGAATATGGCTGTTTCCATTCATTTTTGAGCTAATTTCTCACATTTTTTTGTCTTCTGAATGGGATTTCGCTGAATAAAATTATAATTAGCGGTCTAAACTAAGAAATTAGGAAATTTGGTTGCTTTTCGTGCTTCATAAAATTTTTGGAGAGTCCAAAAAGTGACTTTCGTGGCTTCAAGTAAAAAAATTTACGCATTAAATACAATATTAATTTCCTCTTTCGCTTCTTTAACACAAAAGCAATATTACATGACTGTAAAAATGAATCGAGTCATATTCTTTAAAAAAAAACTCAGAATGAAACTGCAAGTGACTTCGTTGAATATTTTGTAATGTCGATATCCCAGTGCTTTTAAAACATTTTTTTTCAACACTAACAAAATTTCATGGAAAAAAAAAAAGATGAACAGGTTTATAATTTAACGGACCTATGTGAAACACTATAATTGATTTTCTTTTAAATTATATTACATTATTTACAATCTAAAAATAAGATTTTACAATTACTTTATATAATTAATTTTCTTTATTTTGTCTTTGGTTAAATAGCATTAGGTTTTTAAAAATTAATAATTTTTTTGTAACATTCAGGCAGCATGATTGATTGAAATAATCAAAAGAAATTAATAAATAATTTTAAATCAGATCGATGATCAATTCTTTCAATTTTTTGAAAAAAATTGTAGAAACAAATTTTAATATCACAGTTAAAATTTTTCAAAAATTAAATGTAAAATTGGTACTAATATAGGAAATTTCAATTATTCTTGATTTATTCGACAAAAATTTTAATTTGTTTTAAGTATAAATTCAAAAAGATGTATTTCCTGTTGCCAAAACCAAATTTTTTTCTTTTTCCCATTGACTAGTTGCTTACGTAGATTTTCTTGTCGCACACATTATAATCAAATTTCTTTAATTTATCTTTTTTCTCGCAAAATACTTATTTCATTTGAACTAAAAGTGAGGAATCATCATATATTCATCGTAAAATCAAATTGCTTTCCATAGTTGATCACAGAAAAATATTGTTTTCTTATAAAAAAATTAAAAATTAAAAATTAAATCTTCATTAAAACTTATAAAAAAAATATGGATTTACGAAACAGGAGTCGGCAACTTTTATTCGCTTAATAACTTCCTAAAAGTGTAAATGTAAAGTATACTCGAAGTTATCGACAGGTAAAAGTGGGTTTTATAAGCCTGTTTAAGAGCACACTGCAATAAGTTTACAAAAATAACAAAAAATCTACATTAAAAAACTGGATAAAATTTTTAATTTAAAAACATTTTCATATTAAATTACAAGAAATTTATTTACATTTGATTTTAATAATTTAATTTACATTAACTTTGTTTGCCTAAACTTATTTCCCATTATACCAAATGTTAACTTCATTCGTTTTTTTCCCCAAGTCTGACTTTTTTTATTCATCACATTTATTAGTTGACAAATTATATTATGTTACAAAGATATTTTAATGAATATGTGTACTGAAATTATTTCGTTAGTTTATTCTACTTATGTTCATCTCTGAATATAGTATTTTTAATTCTGAATAAAAATTAATAGTGACATACATTATTAAATATATTTATTATTATTATTATTATTGACTGATATTACATCAAACAATAATTGTATGATTGGCCCGCTGAAAAATATTTTAACTCGGGTACTAGGTTCAAAATGTTGCCGGCCCCTAATAAAAATAATAACTAATTTATAAGAAACTAAATACTGTATGCGTTAAAATTTTTATTACAAACATAAAAAAACGAAGTGTTTTCCTTTTTCTAATTTCCCCTTCGCATCAGCAATCCTTGCCTTTTTAGCTTCTTCAGTGCACATTTTGCCGCAGTACACTTTGCTATTCTATAGTTACGACCAATGCCGTTGAACAAACCTTTTCCAAAAACTTCCACTGTAACTCTAACTCTTTTTCCATCTGCTAACTTCTCAGGTTTGCTGGTAATATTAAAAAGAATTGTCTTTAGCATTAATATTTTTTTCTATGGTTCGGTAAACATTGTGCAAAAATAGATTTCAAAGAAATATGATCAATCTGGAGCTAAATCCCAATCATTTAAGGAATGGCAAACATCATTCTTATGTATGATAAGGAATATAATACCCTTTTTGTTTCTCAAGAAGATTATTGAAATTGTGGCATTCATTTTCTGTTTTCTAACTTACCCAAACTGTGCTGTTTCGGGCTCCAACTCGAATAATTCCCGAATTGGTGATTTTGGCACGCTGGTGCTGAACAATTCTGAAAAAAAATTTATTTTTTTGTTACCTTCCATTTACCGTTTTTTAAAACAGTTTTAATTTAGGCGATTTCATTTTAGAATACGTAAAAACCTACCAATTTCTTTTTTCATAATCCGGTAGTATACATTCCAGACTGCATCCAGAGACATACCGCTATCTAAAAATATTGCACCTGCCACTGATTCGAAAAGATCACCGAGTGCTTTTGGAACCTCAACATCCTCAACTTCTTCGCATTCTTCTTCCGCCATTAAATAAAACTGAAGAGAAATAAATTTAAAGGTTAAATGTTAAATTTTCCTTAAAAAACTTTATCGAAAACTTTACATCAATGAGCACCAACTTCTTCGCTGATGGAATGTCCATTTTCCTCTTGTATTCTTACAAAACGTTCAATGACGTCATTTAGAGTTGGACAAAGATGTCTGAAATATTTATGGAAGTTGTGGCGAACGGCAAGCGAAGCAAAAATTGTATTATTCACGAGTGCAGACCGCAAATCAGTTAACGCTCCAGGGGAATGATGACGAGGATCCTCGTAAAGATGCCTTGTGATTAAATAATCTGAAAATCAGTAATAATTTTTTTTTAGATTCGAATGCCAAAAAGGAGATCGTTTAAGTGAATTTTTGAACGTAAATTTACCTAGCACAGCATCTCCTAAAAATTCGAGTCTCTGATAGCAATCGGTTAGACGATTGGGAGAAAAGGACGCATGAGTGAGAGCCTGAAGTAGGTAGCTTCTATCTCGGAAGTGGTAACCAATTTCATTTTCGAACGTTTCAAATCCTCGCAGCAAACGTTCTAAATCATTCTCGGGATCTGGGACGATGTGAAGTAGTGGTGGTTTTGGTGCTTTAAGCTCCCCAAAAATAACCTAAATGCATAATCGAAAAACATTAAAACGCGTTATCTTTAGCTTATTTTTTCACCTCAGTTTGAAAAAATATGTAATGTATCAGGGAATTGGGAAAGGCAAAACCACTTTTTATTCTTTCAGGAACGAGATAGATTTTCTTACCTGATGCCATACTTCTTCATTCTCATTAGTAATTTTAACAGGAATAGAAGAACCCACTAATCTCTGTTTGGGTAATTCATCTGTTGATTTGTAAAATCTTTCCTCTCTTGGTAATACTTTTATTCCGAGCCAAGACATGAATAAAAGTGCGCCACGTGGGCCACAAGCCACTAAATACGCACCGATCAATGCCTCCACGCAATCAGCAATGCTTTTATCGGGTATGCTATGTTGTGTCATTAAATTATAAGGAATAAAGCAGGGCATATTTTCAAGATTTAAACAGGACAGAGAATCATGTGTCGAAAACGTTTCTGAATTCACAATACCTACAAAATAAAAGTTTTCCATTCAAGTCTACAATGAATTTACGTCATGCATGCATGATAATTAGTTTTAAAATTTAAGAGTCAACTAAGGCATATTGTATGCTAGAGCCATGGTTACAAACCCAATCGCATATAAAAAAAATTAAATGCAAACAAAATTAGTGTAATCAGTATATTATTAATATTTCTGTCAATCATTTGATAAAAAAACTTTAAAACAACAAAATACCTAGTTTTTCTCCTTTTTCCTTTACAAGCTGGCATATCTCTTCATCCGTAAGGTTTCTCAAAGAGGGAAGATCAGCTCGATTCCAATGAGTGGCAGGTAAACCAGTTTTAATCAGAGCTCTTTCCAGCTCTCTTGGAATGTAATAGCAAGGTGGGAGCCAGTTATCATGAGGTTCAAATTTTGTAGCTATCATACTTTCTCCAAGAACTTTTTTGTAGCCCAATCTGTACAAATTATAGTTGCTGACCTGGCAAGGACATAAAGACTTTGAAATTTTTTAGCGAAACAATGAATCTAACTTTTATATGAGCAATAAATAAATTTGCATTAATAAATTTAATTTTCTTTGTCTAGAAAATTTCAAGCATGCAACTTAAATAGCAAATATATTTCTTTCATGTTTTGTATATAAATGTAGAAAAAAAAATTATTTTTAAAACTAGCTTCCCATTTTTTTGTTTTCTGAGCTGTATTGAATTTGTCATGTAAAAAAATTTTTTTTCATCTATGTCTTGTGTTTATCAATCTTTTTTAATAAATAACTGACATTCGTAATTTTATATCTTTTCTATTTCGATAACCAAAAATCAGTATTCACCTGTTTGGATCTTAAATGACTAAGTTTGCCTTCGTGAACGTTCTCATAGGTGCAATATAAGTGTGCAGTAATGGCATATTTTAAGAAAGAATCCCCAATTGTTTCCAATCTTTCTAAATTTATTCCATCATTGGCATTTGACATGGTCATTGCTTGAAGGATCAAACCAGGACTTGGACCTGGATGATTAGTAAGATCTGGCTGTTCATCAAAACTAAAATTTTTGCAAAGATTTTCTTTACTTTCCTCAGTATCGCTGGAATTCAAACTTCTTCTATCATCAAGAAGAACAAAATCGTCCTGTGTCACTTTCGGATATTTAAATTCAGCTTCTCCAGGCGAGGTCTGATTTTTAATTGTACACACTTTTCTTTTTTTTTGTTTTTCCTCTTCCAAAGATTTTACGATGGAATTTGTAAGTGGCAGATTCTTTAAATCGTCGGGAATAACCTCGATCAATTGCGGAAAAGTATTATCGGAGCTACCGAAAGATGTTTCGTCATCAAATTCATTATTCATATGCTTCGCGTTAGTAGACTTGTCGCTCTTACAAGAACGTATAAAATCAAATTCCTCATTTTTGTTATAAAAAATTCCGCTTTTTAAAATACTTTCCTTCTTATTTTTGGTATTATTTTCATAGTGTTTTGTGTATATCTCATAATCTTCTAAATCCTTATTATTCACGATCCATTGCTCGTCCATCTCATCTTCATTCTCTTCACCGTTCATACGCTAAAATTTTAAAATATATTATTACTTCGCGACAAAAAATTCAGTTAAGTATTACAAGCAATAACGTACCGAAATAATTTCCATTTTATCCCCACTTTCTATGGCTTCAGCAACGTTATCTTCCATGAATTCTATTCTGAATCTACCGCATTCAGAATCAGATTTGCTCCTATCAGTATCACTTAAATAGTCATCATAGTAAGAATCATCGGAATAAAAGTCGCTCATATCATCAATCATTTCGGATTGATCCAACCAACCTGTCGGCGAACCGTACAATACCTAAAAAATAAATAAAATATAATAAATTGCTACGAATAACTTTAATAACAAAATTAAATTTTTGCCTGAAAATCAATAGAAATTACTGATTATTTGATGTATGTAAAATTAATCAAAAGCATAATAAGAGATTGTCTTGAAATTATTAAATAAATACATGAAATAATAAGCTCGGAAAGTAATTGATATTCATACATTTCTATATAAAAAAATTACCATGTCTCTCGGGTCAGAAGAATCTCCATTATTCCAGTCCGTGATTTCATTCATCTCCGACTTTTTTATCATTGTTAGATTTTGGGGAAACATATAGTTAATATCAATGTCAGTCGTGTCTGATGCATCTGAGGTATTCACTGCCTGATAATCGGTGCAAGCCATGTCGTTACTCCAAGTTCCTATTTCCATCCATGGAATTTCAGAATTTGCTTTTTCGAAGTTTTTTCTTTCCGATGAAACTTTGTTGTTTAATGTATCTTCTTGAGTGATATCCGAAATCTCCGTCAATTCTATTTTATTTCTACTTTCCATTTTTTCTTTTTTCTCATGTTTCTGTTGGGGCGTTTTTGACTGAATGGAAATATCGGATAAACTCCAGCCAAAATCAAGGGGTTTCCACTTAAAATCACGATCTAAATCCGCTATCCCAACTCCGATTTCTTTCGCAACGGTTCGGCGAATTTCATCAGCCAGTAATAAAGCATTGATTCTATGCAATATACAAGGCAGACAAACAGCTTTTCTCCATAAAGTTCCAGGGAAAGGATGAATATTACACAATTCAGGAACAAGAATTTGCTTTTGCTCTAGGTTTTCACGTTTTGCTCTTTTCTTTTCTTCGCTTGTAGTGGGTAATGCAACCCCTTTGCGATTAACATATCTGGCAAAAAAAATTAAACGGCTTTATTAGTAATTTAATTTCTTATGACTGTCATAGGTCATAAGAATTAGGTTATGATTCATCGGAAAATTACCTTGGTGTCAGAAAATTCAGCCGAGCCGATGTATGATCTACATCCAACAATGCCTGGGTGGAATTCTGAATCTGAATACCATACTTTCTGAAATAATATTCCTCAAACGTGTCGTAATCTAAACCGGGAAAAGAACTTTTCGGACTAAGATTGTAACAAATTTCAGCTACATAGAAGTATTGTGGCTGATCCTGATTTCGATACCAGGGTGAAACAACAGCATCTTCAAACTCTTTAGGATTAAATGTTAGATTTTTACGAACTTCATCATCTATATGGGTCGGTACACGATCTTTTCTTTCGTATATCAGTTCTAGAAATTCCCAATCTACTTCTACGAAAGTAGAATTATTCTCTGCAATAAATAATTTTATGTAAAATAACTTAACACTAAAGTTGTTTAAGACAAAATCAAACTCGGATCTTGTTCAAGTAAAATATGTTTATTTAGAAATTATGTTTATATTTGCGTCCTTAATTGCTTCCAGTTAAGACAAAAACGTATCTTATATCGATTTTATTTTTAAATGTTGCTTTCATTTTAAACTGCAGGCATCAAATTGCATTACAAATTATAAGAAAATTAAATATTAATTTTTCAATATGAAATTTATAAAAAGATACATACGAATAGGACCGTACAAACCTCTTTTTGTGGGCACAATGAAATAAGAATTCTCTGTGGCATGGGGATCGAACATCATTAAATATTTCTGTAGCCTTAAAACGCTGGTGAAAGTGAAATGTATAAAAGCAATTATTTTATCGATTTGCGTCTCAGAAAGCAATACAGAAGACTGCGCTAACTGCAGCTTTACTTCAACTTCTCCAGATCTCGTGAATATAGGAAAAGCTCCAAAAGAGGGGATAGTTTTGCTTGTGAGAATTCCAAATCCTCGAAGAGAATCTTCGGGAGCATGTAATTTTCTGCCTCTAGTGTTTTGCTCTTCTGGTAACGGATATGTAAGAGACATTGATATTTCGTAGAGATAAGATTTTTTTCCAACGGCAGGTCGGCAATCGGTTAGGGATTCTGCAATCTAAATAAAACATACGTTATCATCTTACTCTCTTAAATTATTTAAAGCTCATTTGAATTTAAGATCAACATAATTACTCTTTTGTAATAAAACTGTCTACGTTTCGTGGTTCCCGGACGGGGTTCAATGCTCTCTCTCGGTGTCACTTCTTCCCTTTCTTCAGAATCTGTTGTTAGCTGTTCTTCTTCGCGCAACCAAAAGCTTTCCTTAGATATGGGTTGCAATGAGTCATCCAGTTCTCCTTCAGCATGAAGCAGCTGACAGCACTGAAAAGCAGCGAATCGTCGGGCAAGAGCACGCGTAGGCATTGGATAACCCTTAAAAAAATTTACGATTCGAGTCTGTTTTATTGTTATAATATTTATATACAGATGATAATTTATATAGGACTAATTGTTTATTAAATGAGTATTGATAAAAATAATATTAATTTTAAAATTAATCTTACATTGCTACTTAATTTCTTTAAAAATTTTTTTATAACAAGAAATAAAAATTCTCACCTCAATTTCTTGTTTTACAGGTGAATTTATCGGAAGCCTAATACTGCAAATAAACATTTTCATACCGTGCAAATAAACTGATTTTATGTTCCAAATTGGTGTCAGGCGTGTGAATGTGTCACTGGGCAATTTTGCGCAATATCTAAAAATTACAAATACATTATCATATTATTATTTATTTATTACTGATATCTAATACTATATTAGTCGTATATTATTCGACACAAATATTGCAACTACAATCGAAAAAATTTTATCTGAAAATTGAATGGGAAGTCTTTCAAGAGTTTAATTAATGAATTGAAATAATAAATTTAAACACCTGTTAACAAGGGTAATAGCAGATGACAAGTCAACATGAGGAGCATTCATTTTCAAAAGCGGACAAAAAGGTTTAATTAAATTCACGTATAGATCAGCCTCTTTTTCCTCTTCTTCACCAGGTTCCAAGTTTGTAGATTTCTTCAACAATATCTAAAAATGCAGAAAATGTTATTAATTTGTGGAAAAAGCTCTACATATAAATAAATGCATTTTATTCATGTAGGTAACAGGCATAAATAAAATAAACATCAAACGTACCTGTTCGATTTCATGGCACTCAGCTAGTTTCTCTATGAAACTATCTCTTTCAGTATGATCAACTAAGAAGCAGAATAAGGAATCTGCAGTTCTTGCCCTTTCTTTCGTATAAAGATAGGAACGATAGTCAATAGGAACGTCAAACCTAATTACTAAATTACACTTTGGAAGATCAATACCCTCTTCTAAAAAACTTGTACCAATCAGAAGGTTACATTCTCTGGTACGAAATCTTTTTAAAACTAGTTCTTGCTTTCTATGTTCACTTTCAGCTGCCTTTGGATCTTTAGAGCTGTCTACTAATTTTCCAATAGTAAATTGAATACTTAAAAAAGAAAAATCTTCATCACATTGCTTTAAGTCCTGCATCAAAAACAAAAAAGAACAAATAGATAAAATAAATTGCCTTATTAAATTTAATTGCATTTAAAATTTAATTGAAATTTAAGAAATGCCTTCATAAAATTTTTTTATGCAAAATGAAAAAATTACAGATATGCTTTTGCTCTTCAACTTAAACATAAAACAATTCATTTTGCCAATATACGAAGTACTAATCATTCACAAACAGGAATATCATTGTATTCGACACAACACTTTCTTAATGTAAATTTTTTGTTAATTTTAGATTATTTAATCAATATTTAGAATAATATTCATGGTATTTATACATATTAGGAATTCTGAGCTTTTATTCAGAGCATATAAATAATAAAAAAAATTATTATTCTACCATCTCTCCATTATTTCATGCAGAGAAGCGTTTAAGGATTAATCTTTTAAAATCAATTTAATAATTTCAGAATTTAAATAAAAAGCAACTGGAAATTTATGAATAATAAAAAAAGTTAATAATAATTTCTCATATTAACAATAATGTTCCAAATTGACTTACATTCAACAACTGAAATAAAACTTTGGCAATGAACTTTCTTTCAACGAAAATTAACCCACAAAGCTGTTGCGAGTCAATATCTCCCAAGTTTTTAATTTGTCTCAAGAGAAAATCTTCTTGGCCAATATTTTTCATACGTGCATATGTAGAGCTTCGCTCATATCGTGCATATTTATCGATTTTAAATTTTGGCAATAACAAAAATTCCTGGCATTGTAAATAATTTTCTACTGTGTTTGTTTTGAATGAAAATTTTTTTTTATGCCTATCACGTAAATTTTTACCCTCTCTTTTCCTATCCATCTGATTTGATACTTCAATATATTCAACTGGAGCAAATCCATTTTTCTTTTGCAAAAAATTTACCGATCTACTGAAATCATTAGGCAACTGAATTTCTGTGTCAATCTGAGGATTAGAATTATATTTTACTGAATTTTTTTTTATAGACTTCTGGTGCAATTGTCCTTCAATATCGTAGTCAGTGTTTGAGAGATTCGATAAATCTACTTCTTTCTTTGCAGGAAAACCTAATGAATTTTTAGATGACTTGGTATTATTATCCAATGGATCACCATTAACAATCATTTCAATGTTATCGCCGATAATAATATTATTGTTATTATTCACTGCAATCTTTTTACTTGATTTATTTTTTTTATATTGAATTATTACATCTTTATAGCCTAAGTTTTTCCATTCCGGATAATCTAAACGTTTTAACAAATAGTCAGTCATTGACCGACAATGGCAATTAGATTTCTCTATATGAATGTTGACTGATTCACAATTCTCAACTTCTGCGGCATTTTCATTTGAAACCAAATCATTTAAATCTAAATTTTCATTATTTGACATAACTGAGTAACTTAATTTAGAGTTACAATTCGAATATGAAGGAACTTCATCTTCTGAATCAGAAAAGTAATCATAATCGGATTGAACTTTTTCTGGCTGAAATTTTCTTAATATTTCTATAAGTCTTAAAATTTTTGGCGATGTATACTTGTAAATTTTTTCTCTCTCACTTTTATCTTCAAAAAAATCATCTAATATGGCACGAATTTTTAATATAACTGAGGAAATCATACATAATAATAAAAAATGTCTTTCATAAGGAGTTGTAACTTTCAGTTTTTCAATGTATATGAGAAATGCTAAAGCAGCTCTATCAGCGCTCCAAGGACCTAAAATAAATTTAAAAAATTAAATTTTCAAACAAATCAGTTAATCAATATTCAAAACATTTAAATGCGATCATATTAAATTCATATTAATTTATTCTCAAACCGTTCTGGACCAAAAAGTTGTATAAAAAAATTTTACAATATATACAATATAAGATGTATTCAATATAATCAAATAATATGTAATACCTATAAAACCTAAGAAATCTTCATCAAAATCGAAGATTTTTATTAAGGAGTCAATTTAATTTTCTTTCAATCCAAAAAATCAATGGTTATACATCACAGTGTAAATATGAATATAAACTCAATATAATTTTACCTAATTCTTGATAAATTTCCCAAAATTCGTTCAAAATCTTTTCTGGCTCACAAGTTGGGTCGGGAATGTTTTGTAGTTCATCTGCATATCCTTCATACATTTCATCTAAATTGAAACGATGATCTCTAAGGAATTTTATGGCGTTAAATATTTCTTTTTCAATCAACTCATCCAGTGAACACTGCTCCCTATTATGATATTCTAGTATGAACTCACTGGGCTCAGGATTATATTTTATAGCAGATACAATATTACTGAATGTCTCAGCATTGCAATCCAATAAATCCTCCATTTGGCTAATTCCAGCTTCCATCTGACAAGGATTAATTCCTGATGAAAAAAGAGAGCTTGCAAGACCCAAAACCTTAGGTTTCACATCCGATAGAAAATAATATTTCATTAACTGAAAATAATAATTAAAATCAAATTAATAAATTTATTAAACTGAATTTGACTTCCTATATTATTATTAAGTATAATATTTTGATAAAATAAACATACATCTTATCACATATAAATTATAGATTCAGAAAATGCCATTTTTTTATTCACAAATTTTACTTTATTTAATATATTTTGCGAAAAAAAAAATTGTTTCCCAGAATCATCTCATTGATGTAAAAATGATTTAGAATGAAGAAATAGTTTTTTAAAGGTAATATATTGTCATACAGATAGATAAAAGCGATAAATTTGAAAATTTCCCCGCTATTTGTTCTATTTAAATGATATTTTCACAACTAAACATTCCAAAACATGTACACTGTTTAAAATAACGCTTTATGACAGTTCACAAGGAAAGGATTTACTAAAGAAACTGAGCGTAGGTCACAGCAGTCTTTTTCTTAACAACCCTGAGCTAATACTAATTGTTCGTAAAAAGTGTTCACTTCTTTCTAGACATCTCTTCTGGAGAATCATAGCCAAAATACAATTTATTTTTGTTTTAAATTGACAGTTGATGTTATATTATAATAATTTTGGAGGAAGTGAGGATTACGGTTTCCAAAGACGAGCTACCAGCGCAAAATTGTTCATTTTGAGAGATAATGAGTAGGATTATTGCAAATATCCTTCATATTGTAAAGGGAATGAGAAAGAAAATTGATTGACAGAAATTAAAATTTTTTATATAATTAAGAAAGCGCAAATAAAATATAAATTAGTTGATTGTTACACAAACATCAGTTGTTAATTAGAGATTAAAGTACGTAAATGTTCAGATCGCTGGAATATTGGCCTTTTGACAGAAGTGAAAAATTAAATTCTATGGAATGTTGCATAAACTTCAACAAAACCCATGTGCACATACATTTAGAAAAAAATTGTACTAAATTTTAGTTTAACCACTTGAAAAGAGAAAATTAACAAAGCAAAATTAAATAGTTTTCAATACTTTCAAAATCAAAGAATTCATTCTTAAAATAATTCTTTCATAAATTTTCTGTAAATCTGGAAGTTAATCAAACTGGATCCAAATCTTAACTATCAGAGCCTGTTTTTGATAAAAAATAATTAACATTATTAATTGTTTTAGAATTAATTTCTAAAATTACCACATGTCAACTTTTATTTTTTTTTACCACATGTCATGCTTTTATAAATGTATAAAATAATCTGAGATTAGAACATTTTCAACAAAAAATTAATTAAATGGAAGGTAAATTCTAAGAAACTCTTAAACCATAAAATATTTTATAAATCATGTAAGCATTTGATTATTTTGGTAATTCTGAATAAATTTAATTACTGAAAACAATAAGAAATATGAACATTTAATTATATTAAAAGTGAAAAAACATTCATTACCTTTTTGATCATAACTGGCCCTTCTTTCAAAACACAGTGACAGTTATGCACAATCAGTAAATTAATATCTGCCATAATTAAGTCATTGTGTTTAAAAAGCATCACAGCAATTTGTGTGGTCATGATGAGAACTTGACTCTTAAGTGATTCTTTCCATTCATTTTTTTTCTTGAGAATATTTATGTTATCAAAATCAGCCACATTTAAGTTTGTGAGTCTTCTTAAACATCCTGCTTGTCTTTTCACATTTTTTGGTGAGTCACTTACATAAAGAGCAATTCTACCAGGTTTTACATCAATGGCATTATATATGTGCTGAATTAGTTTATTTGCTATGAAATTTCTGCCAGAACTGTTGCACAAACAAACAATTATATTTCTTTCACTTGCTGCGTCTAATAGTTCAATATTGGGTTCTTTTGGTGTAAAAGATTTAGTGCATATATTATCATAGATATTAAAAGCCATTACAACCCTGCTTTTCAAAAATAAACTTAAACTTTTTGAAATAAAACCTTTTTATTTTTTTAATTATGGAAATTTAGTCTTTGTGAACGCAAATCGTTTGTAATATATTAATTGTCGGAAATAAAAATACTTTTATTCATCTTCAAATAAACTAGAAAGGAACAATTATAGAATCAAAGTTGTTTGTAAAAAAAATACATGTTTTACTTGACTTCTCTTAAGACATGCAGAGAGCAATCTAAGTTGGTTATGAATTTAAACAACAATACGATCCCTTTTTTTTAAAACCATATACATTGACTTGTGAATTGTGTTCTCAGTATAAATATTTTTCATAAAAATATTCTACGTCAAAACTTGTAACTTATATAAAATGAATTCCTGTACATGATGCTCATTCACAAGTTTGTTTTCACTTATTTAGATTGTTACGAAGCCTCCGCCATTCGATTTATTTTGGGGCGGTCACACCACATTTTTAACCAAGCTGTTTTATGTTGCACCTTGTAATAAAAAAGAATTTGAGTTTATTCAGCAGTTTTAAGATCTCTAATGTAATTTTTTAAACTGAGGAAATGTGCCTTAAAAGAAATGCCGACGTTTCTCATATAATTTTATCAGTTACGCACATGGGAGGTTCCACAAAGAGCGAGAAGGCAGCAGCGGAATCATTTGCTCTATTCATCCCCAATTAATGATGCTCTCTTGCAGCTTGATTGCGTTAGCAAGTTGTCACATGTGACATTAGACATTGATTGATTGCTCAAAAAAAAAAGAAATTAATGGAAGAATAAACGAAATTTTTCAGTTGTTTGCTAAAGAAGTCTGAGTAAATGCAAAATGATAAATTTTCTAATATCCTCAATAAAAATTTTACACTGATATATTCATGGAGTTTTGCTCAGGCGAGATCATTATTATCTAACACGTTTTTCATTAACGTCATTAATTTTTTTTTTACCTCATCAAAATATCACCGAAAATGATAGTACAGTTTTTGAATCGGCAGAGTGCAAATTCAATTCAATGGTACAAAGAAGCTCAAGCATTGAGCGATATAAACCGAATCATAAATATCAGACTTGGGCACTAACTAACCTCAAAGACAGTAATTTCTTAATAAAATAATGTTTTAGAGATTTTGTAGATCTACAAAATCTTCACCTTAGGTTGAACCATACAGAATAAACAGCGATAAATTCCCCAGGAGACAGGGCCTTTTAGAGAGCAAAGTAAGTGAAATTCGTATTCCAAATTATATAATGAAAAACTCTTGGAAAGTATTCAAATTTATTTGCAGACTGTTCAATGTGTATCAGATTTCACTTCGGATGTTTTCAAGAATGTTTAGCATGTTTCACTGGTACATATTCATTTTATTTTGCGGAATAAACAATAAGATTGCTTATGCGTTGGTCTGGCTGCGTAACAGGTTATAACTTTTGTAAATGCACACACAAACTGATCCTAAAAGCGTCTCTCGTTTTCTTTTTGGGATTTCAAAAATGTCAAAAATAAACTTATTATCAGGATTAGCAAGTGTATTTAAATATTTAACTGAGAATTAAAAAAAAAATTAATTGCTTCTTTATTGAGTTACAAATAACTTAAAAGGTGTGTTTAACAAATTTTCAAATTTTTTTTTTTAAAAATTCAGTCATTTCAAATTAAAATTGAATTCCATTGACATGTTCATTTCATGTTATGTTTCTTTATGCATGTTGATTGAGTTAGAAATGATTTATGGTTTTTGCGCAGCAAAATTTGTACTTTATGTAAATATTAAACGGAGTTAATGCTCATCTCATTTATGAACTAAAACTGAGCCGAGATTTTCTGTCACTCATGAACCTCTAACGCAGACCGAGTATTATTTCACGCAAATGAATAATTTGAAAATGGAATTTCGATTATTTCTTTAAGGCAGTTAACAATTTCATATACCAATTGGATAAGACGGCAAATCTGTTTCGGAACGTCTTATTGCCATTCGCTCAGGTACAAAAGTATGAAAAAGAATCGCCCGAATAGAAAGAACCAGTGCAGCCTAAGCATCTCTTTTGTTATGACGTTTTCGTCTTATTTGAGTTGCCTGCCTTAGGAGTTCGGCATTTTCGTCTTCGCACACTACCTGGGGTTCCCACGTGCGCTTTGGCAGGGACAGGAGTCCGATCAACGTTAGAACTGAAACAGAACGTGATCAGATTTGAAAGTCGGGCACCAAACTCGTGAGCCATCTATTTGCCGGAAAGGCCTTACCATTCAGGACGCAGGGGAAGACGATGTAGAAGTTGAGAGTGGTGGAATGGAAGTAGAGAGCTTCCGAGAAGTACATGAATATGGCCAGTGCCAGGGAACAAATGCCAAGACTGACCACCCTGCAAATAAATTCGTCGTCATTTTGCGAATTTTGCCAACGGGCACCACCTTCGTCCTACTCACGGTTTATAGTGTATGTAGAGGGTGCAGTGCGTTAGAGCCATGGCTTTCAATATCGAATAATAGCCGAGAATTCTGGGTAGAGTCGGATCAGCTGCAAAAGGAAATTAGTTGATGAAAAACGGGCGACGGCGAAAATAGGTCCGCATCGCGGAGGCCTTACCTTCATCCCCGTACTGAAGAGTGACGGCGTTAGAATAAGAATGGGCGCCGAGAAACGAGCGTTTTTCGATGAAGCATCTGATGGCCGTGCCGATGTCCATAAAAGCAACAAATCCGATCCAACCCCTGAAGGCGTACATCAATTTCGCATCCATGGCCCGCGATCTATTCGCACTTTACTGTAAAAACGATCAATCAATTCGAGAAACGTAGAAAAATTCATATTAAAGGCACTTTCATTTTGTTGATAAGCGTTGTTCTATATATACACGTAAACGCAGTTCCGAAATGCTCCGAAAACGGGAAAGCGCATGACTTTTTCAGCATTGGTGCTTTTCTGACATTTTACCGACGACCTCGTGCTCTGAATCTTTTAAATAACGAGAACGGTTCGAAACCTGAGCTGATTTTTTTTTCCCACCCTGTCCTTCATGTTTCGTCGCAAGTGCATCGCCGGTTTTCAATTTCATACCTCCGGAAGTGACGTTTTTAAATAAAAATAGCGCTTTTATGCCGCGGAACAATGCAAAATGGCTGCCCATCATTAACGTCCGCATTTCGCCGGTCGATCGGGGCAACTGAGGGGAAACTTCATTTCATCCTAAAAAGGGGGAAGTTAAATCCACCCCATTTATTTCGTGCCGTGAAAATTTTCCGAGTGGTGAATTTAAGAAAAGCGCGGCTCTAAACAGCGTCAAAACTTGCTAGTAATTGAGTTTAGTAAATTAAAACGTAAACAATTATTTTGATCTCTAGACTTACTTTTAACGAAAATATAATAACATTAAATGATTTATTTCGAACTGGAAGAAAAAATTAATATTAATCATGCGGCCTTAAGTATTATAATTCTACGAAGGAGGCTCACTTTAATAAGTAGTTAATTTTATCATTAGTTATAATAATTGCTTTTTTCGTAAATAAGTTTTTAAAACATTTGGATTTCGTCGTTGACTTTATCCATTTGAACAGAAGTCTTCAATAGAAAGAAAAAAATTGAATCTGTACGTCATACAGTTTACTCACAAAATGCAAAAGGTTTTGTTTTTGACAAATATAAATCATAAAGTTCCTTCCATTTCAGTTATATTCTCAAATATATACTTAGATTAAAAAGGATCAATCTAGGTAATAAGAAAGATGCAGATTTTTAATATTTAGGAAGTCAGTCTAAATAGTGTCTTAATTAAAACATTAAATTGATAATTTCAATTTGTTTTTTTTCTAAATTTTTTAATGAAAATAATTAACAATCCCTTTTAAAAAAATTGCTTTGTGAAACTTTTCTTAAAATATAGATCATAAAACTGTATGAAGAAGGTATTTAACACAAAAATAAGAATTCAATACTGTACATTATAATTTCATATCAGTGAGTCACGAATTAAATATCCTTCGATGTTTATCGGCCGGTATAAATAAACTGCGTTTCGTGGATTGAAAAATCGCAGAAAAATAATTGGAGTTTTCGGAAAAATTTCAACAATAAATCATGTCTCCATAAAATTCATTTGCCTTCAGACTTTCTAAATTCTGTATAATCCACAAAGCCATCGTTATTGCTGTCCATCTCTTTTAAAATTGGATCTATCATTGATTCTAGATCTGAATCCGTTTGTACTTTGACGTTGTTTTTGTCTCCAGAATCACTTTCTGCTGAAACAAACAAAAAAGTATTTTTCTCACATGAGGCAAAGAAAATTGAAAAGCAAATTGATTAATCTTAAAAGTTTTTTATAAAAATCATAGATATATTAACAACAAATATCTTGTACGATGCAAATAAATAAACTAGCTTTAAAAGATTATAAAATTTCTGTAAAATTTGAAAACAAAAACAAATGCATTTAATTTGAATAAAGAAGTTATTATGAACTATAAAGCAAGAGCGACTGATTAACTTATTTTTAATTATATTTTTTAAAGAAAAGCACACCATAAATGTGAATAAGTTAAAAAATGCCCGTTTTTGATCTCTAATTAAAAAGCAGAATTTATTGAAAGTCAAACACGGAAAGAGAATCAATTTTATGCACATATTTAGGAGATTCTTGATTTTTATTATATTTTCTTATTTTATCTCAAATTGTCAAACAGTGATGCCGATCGGACCACATGAAAGGCAATAATTGAAAAAACTCAAACTGATAATAACTTAAACAATACATTTGCAGAAAATACTATTAAATGAAAAGAAAATGCAAATAAAAGAAAGACCAAATCAAAATGTGAAATCTTCTGCATCTTTGCTCAGACCTAATTAACTGTTAAACAAGTAGAATCAGACTATAGTTTACATTACATAATTTGGAGAATAAGTTAAAGAATAAAGGTTGCTACACTGAAATGACTGTTAAATAATGAAAAAAACTTTCAATTAAAAATGATATTTCATATAAAACATAAAAACCAGCAAGAAAAAACCCTGCATTGCTATAGTTAAAATATATGGATATATAACATACTTTTGTGAAAATAAAGAAATCATCTAAGAGCAACATTAATATCTACTAAAAAATTTAATATTCCATTTTATTTAAGTATCATTTTAATTTAAAATCTCCTGTTACAATTGGAGAAAAGATTATTCCTCAAAGACATCAAGTCCACCACCAGTGATGTGACAGGCAATTTTTCAAGCCAAAATGATTTGGTAAT
The DNA here is from genome assembly GCA_028565995.1 of Ricinus marginatus. Lineage (NCBI taxonomy): Eukaryota > Metazoa > Arthropoda > Insecta > Psocodea > Ricinidae > Ricinus > Ricinus marginatus. Next base: position 17,349 of record JAOWBB010001840.1, on the reverse strand, counting down.
CAAATAATGCTTCACATTTCAAAACCATCACCTGAATAATCTAAGGCCCAGGTCTAGCTGCAGCTTTATTCTGCGCTTGTATGAACTCAGGGTAATCGATGTATCCATCATTGTTAGCATCATCCATGGAGAGAATTGGATCAATCAGATTTATCAGTTCTTCATCCTTGAACAGCTTGTCTTGTGCAGGCCCTTGCCCTTGTGGATCTTTATGACCTTGTTCTGTTGTCAATAGTAGTGCACAATATCACAGATACAAACATTAAAGTTAGCAGTAAAGTAAAACAAAAAAATAACCTTAAAAATAAACACAATTTCCAAACAATATGCAGAAAGATGTGGCTAGTTAAAATTTTGGCAAAACAAAACAAAAAAAAAACAAAGCATTATTATAAAACTTTAAACAATCAACTGATCAAAAGTTGATCAAGAAAAAGAAATATCCAGAAAGCTACCACAAGACAAAACAGAGAAGCAATCCTTTATAGCCAATACCTAATTAAATCATCTGAGATGATGAAAATTATTTATTTGAATTTCAACTTAAAATGTTATGCAAAGCAAAACTTTTGACAATCAAATGATTCAACTTCAAAAATCTTGCTTTCTAGTGTGGGAAATTATGCTTTTTTGATCTTTTTATTCTCAATTAGCACAGCATCATGAAATGCAAGACAATAAAGTAAAAACAAACTGAAGCTAATAGGCTTCCATTCAGGCAAATTAAGAGCTTACCATGCCAGTGTATAAGGGACTTTATTAATTCACAACCATCTAATTTATTATTATTGTCAGCATCATGCATCTTAAAATAATGAAACTGTAATTCTTGTTCTGACATTTTACTTGTATCTATTGGTACTTCTAAATGTTCTTGTATATGCCTGGAAAGAAACATGATATCTTGTGTAGGTATGACATAAAGATAAAGCAAATTATTTTCCTTCGAAATAACTGAAGGAGTCAATCAAAGCTTTAACCGAATAATGACGCGTGAAAGCTTGATTAGTTGAACAACGGAAAATTTTGTACATAAAAAAATTTTAAACAATTCTGAAATGTTTGGTACATAAAGTTACTCACTGTTTCTCTTGAGCAATGTTAGCAGTATTTAGTAGCTGTTGAGGATGCTCCTGCGGGTGATGTCCTTGTGGAACCTGCTGCTGATGAAGTACCTGCTGCGGATAATGTTGCTGTTGAACAGGCACTTGATGGCTCACTGGAACTTGTTGATAATGTTGCTGCTGATGAACTTGCTGATACTGTGTGTTAGGTGGTGAAGGCGAATGTTGCTGGTATTGTTGAGGAGGCACACCAGGTGCAACTCTTTGACAATGTATACATATGACTAATTGTAAAAATAGAAAAAAGAAAGTCACTATATTTTCCATAATTCAAATTTGATTATCATTAATTGTTTTTTTAAAAGAACAAGACAGCATCCGGTAAAAAGTGTTTTAAACTCATATGATAAGTATTAAGTTTGTGCCAAACTTTAGCAACGTGTCGTTTGTTGACACGCACATGCAGAAGAGAGTCAAGTCACCTCGTGTCAATAGGAATTGGTATTTCCGATATTTCGAGTATTGTTTTCATATATGAAAACACAATTTAGATTCCTTCGAAACACTGAGGCAGAGTCTTATTAATAAGATGTAATTTTTGAACTTAAAAATTAATAGAAATTATTGTTCACATTAAAGTTTGTTTTGTATTTGCTTAAGATGTCTCTAAGTCAGTCAACAGTTGTAAGTACACTCAAATTATTCTCATTGTTAAATATTCATTTTAATTACATACATGGAAAGTGACTTTTTATATTGAATTTTTATCTACTTATTTTACCGTTATTTGCCAATATTGGTGTAACGAATTAAAAATTAATTCGCTTTTTAAAATTTATATAAATATATAAAAAAAGAGTTGATAAAATTTCAGAAGTGCTGCTTCATTTGTCGGATTTTGACTTAGATTTCCGTTTTATTAGATTTTTCCCCTTCCCTAATATTAAATAAATTTTTTTTTTTAAATTTAAATTATAAATAAACAAGTATTACGTCTAAAAACGAAAAAATTTTAATCAAAATGTTCAAGTTTTGAAGATACAGAGGCATTCCTTTGCATATTAAAAATTAAAGTTTTTAATTATTCGCGATACGTGAAATGTTAATCAGTTGTAATTTTCTCAGAATTTCTTGAATGCGTGAATTTTTTTCAATTCTACATTTTCATATTCCCAACTTTGTAAATATAAATTTCAAACAACCAAGTATGGAATAGCTATTATTGCCATATTTAGATTAAAAAGTGAAAAAAGAAAAAGTTGTAAATTTGAATTCAACTTCAGGATTCCCTTTTCAAGCCAATTAATTTATAAAAAATTATTTGCAGTTGAAACTCTACCACAGTGTAATAGATGATGTAGTTTCTGCTGTTCGAGAATCATTTTTAGATGATGGAGTTGATGAACAAGTCCTACAAGAATTAAAACAGATATGGGAATCAAAATTACAATCTAGCAAAGCTGTTGAACATAATCCAGAACCTCCAGAACCTCAAGCAATGGGATCTCTTATTAGGACTGCCAACGTGAAATTGGGAGGCATTAAAAAGAATGCTGGTGTTGCAGCTGATTCATCAGAAGGTAAAATATTAAAATCATTTTAAAAAATTAATTATATATTTAATTTTCAGTTTTTGCAATAAAAGAAAATTTAATATCACATTACTTAAAAAAATTATGAAATACAATTATAATAAAATTATGGTTATGCAAGATTAAGACAGAAAAATGCAGATTTTAATTACTATTATTTAAATGTAAATTATACAATGTTAAAATGCTTATAATTGAGTTATAACTTCTGTGTTGCTTTTGCATTTTATCTATAAAATTTAAAAAATCAGTCTGTGTGAAATTGCATTTTATGAATTATAGTTTTTATTAAATTTTAATTGGTTATTGATACATATTAGAAATTCTTTCAAGATTTTATTTTTAATAAATTATTATTTTTTTTAAATTCTTAAAATTATTATTTTTTATAATTAAAAAAAAATTAATTAGTTTAATTTTTGCCCCAGAAATATAATAAAGAGAAAATAGTGTTGATGCTGTTATTACTTAACTTGAATGTAACAATAATGAATGAAAATATTGATTCAACATTAGAATTTTGAAGATATAAAATCTGAAATAAATTAGTTTATTTTTCTTTTTGGTACAAGAATCATAATAAATGTTTCACTTTTCATGAACTTTTTAAGTATCTTTTTTATTATTACATCTGAAACATATGAGCATCATTATTAAACAAAATTCCAAATGACAAATATTGAACTATAAATCAACAGTTTTTTGTGCATAAAATAAATTGCTGAGGCAAATTTTGCATAGTGCCTAGTGAAAATTAATCTTTTTGTCATATGTTTGATATAATGTACGCAATTAGAAATTATTTTTGATCTGTATGCTTAATAAACACATCAGAAATATTGCAAGTGACTATAATGTTCTTTAAAATCTATATTTGAGATATAAAGGTTAATTCACTAAAAGGCATTTCATTTCATAATAATTTTGATGTTATTGTTTTTTACAAGGAATTGTAAGCTTCAAATATATTTTTGGTGTTTGTTTGTAGTAAATCATCATTCCCCTGAATATTCATTTCTCTAGATTGTTCCTAAACATATTCAGATATAGACTTCTCTGTAACTGAAAATAATAAAGTTAAAGTAAAATAGAAATCTCTTTTTCAATATGAAAAAAATTTCTAGAAAAAAAAGGTATTAAATAATGAAAAAGCTATCTCAGCTTCTTAGGCTATAAAAAATTCTCTAGCCCTTTAGATATAAAGGTTTAAAAATATTTTTGAAACATTTATGTTGCATATCACAATCAAAATTTTTTTTATATTCTCTCATAAATATGATAAGTTGAATTAAAAATTATATTAAAAAAACATAGGTAAATTATCATTATTATTCATAGTGACTTATTTCTGTAGTTCATTTTTTCAGTTTGTATAAATAATAAATGTAAAATTTAAAAATTTTGTAAAATCTCGAGCTGGTCTGAATGTTTAGTTACATAATTTGATGTTTCGGTGTTAAAGGCCTTTTACATTAATAAAAAATTATAATTTATATATTCTGGAATTTATAAATGGCTCTCTCAAATTCAAGTCGCACTATGGTTCTTATGAAGCATATAAGTTAAAATTTGTGTACCATAAAAAAAGCTCACTAAGCGATTGCTTTTAAAAAGATTAAAATTTTAACGTGCAATTTTCTAACATTGTTGTGTTACAAGATCCCGACTATTCCATAATGTTAAAAATTTATTGATTAAATAATATTTTTACTGTTAAGGAATCAGGTTAATTTTTTGCATCTCGTACCAATTTCTACAGCTGTTAATTGTAAAAAAAAAAAAATTGTTTATAAATTTTATTTTCATTTCCAGAAGCAGGGAACAATCAAAGCAGTGTGTCGGATGATCAGTCGGGAGGATCCATCCGGACAGAACCACTTTATCCGGTTCAAATAACACTTCCAGCTCAGCAAGGATCCGGAGAAACAGGATCGAGAGTTTTGACCATTCACGTTCCTGAGTCGGCTATAACCGGTATTATTCACCTGCCTGTACATAAAGTTTTTTACGTGATATGCAAAGTATTTTTATAGCCGATAAAAAGGCGATATGTCATATTAATTTGTTTCTCTTATCACGGGAACCAGCCCTTATTGCTCAGCAAACAACATAATAAATATTTAATTTTAGAAGAAATTATGTTGTTATTTTTTGCTAAGTAACATTACGGAAAATTTATTCATTCTGAAATAGTGGGAGAAAACAAGATATATAAGTTAGTCTGAGATTTAAATTTTTTTTGAATTATTTTTTTACAAGTGCATGAAATGTTTGTCATAGTTTTCTTTTGTCGTTCAGCTAGAAAACAGAGAAAATTTTATGAAATGGCTGAAAAATTTTTGTCGGACTAATTTTTTTTTTAAATTTAATTTGAATAGGAAACCAACTTCAAACTGTATTAACTGGACCATTAATTGGAGCCACTCTCGCTCTTCCAACTGCTCTTGCGGCTTCCCTTCTTCAGCAGAATGTTACCGCTGCTTTGCGCGGCCAGCAGACCGGCGGTCTCATAGCCTCAAGACCATTTAATGTTAGTATTTAAATTCATAATCGTATTTGGAGACTAAGGAGACCAAATATCAAGTTAAATTGTCTGGTTATTCGGAACTGTGGGAAAAAATTAAAATTCGCTTTAATTACGGCTTATTTAAAGATCGATGGTGTTGTTTTACAGCAGGATAATAACACGACGACCCAAGTCGACGGATCATCCGATATCGAATCAATTGATCTGCCGTCTACCAGCACTTCTCAGCCTGCCCTAAATGTAGTTCGCACCGGATTGTTTAGATTTTCACTCCAAGCGCAGTCGAGTCAGTGGAGTAAAAAAGCGAACGGAAAGGAGTCGTCGTCATCCCCAAAGCCTTTTTCTCAAGTCGATGGAGGGATTGATACGTCGGACGAGGACGAAGACGACGACGATGAAGACGACGACGTCGAGGACGAGGACGAAGACAAAGACGACGAACCGGAATATCTGGAGGGCGCCGTCGAGGAAGAGCCTCTGAATTCGGGAGACGATGTCAGCGATGAGGACGTGAACGATTTGTTTGACACGGACAACGTTGTAGTCTGTCAGTATGACAAAATCACTCGAAGTAGGAACAAATGGAAGTTCTACTTAAAAGACGGTATTATGAATCTTTCGGGGAAGGATTTCGTATTCCAACGTTCCAATGGAGACGCAGAATGGTAAAGCCTCCTTCTACTTTTTTAATAACTTAACCTAAACTAAGAGGCAGTTGATATTTTTTTTTTGTTTCGTTACTTCGTAACCAATATAAATGTCACAAAGTTAGGCACTTGTTCGTTTATCCAGATGCCCGTGTCTTCTGCAGTTCCTCAGATAAAAGGCCATTCTGATGACGTGCGCTTCTTATAACCCGCGATTTACCACCATTACCTTAAAATCCCTCGGTGCTCAGCTTTCTTTCGTGGTCGCACACGTTCCCTCTGTCTGTTGTACCAGTAGCCTTGCGCCTTATAACAAGATGCCCGATTTCAAACACTTCATTCGTTTCCGCCCGCAAAAGAAGTTCTTATATTTCCCCTTGGCTTGTGGTTTAGGATCTTCCGATGCTGCTCAGGGGCCTGAAACCTTTCGATTCTATTTTCTTTTTTAAGTCATTTTTTATCATTATCATAAATTTCGCTTTGTCCACGTTTAATTTCCTTTTTCATATTTTCGGTTTGAAGCTGGTTCTTCATCGTGGCTTCACTTTTAGTAACTACATAGTCTACATGACTTTACACATGTTTATTAATTTTCCATGGTTATGCTTGTTTTTTCCGCCGCATTGTTATCTGTTCTAGGCTGAAAGGGCTGGATGCAACTGTGCTTTGATTCTGTTCAATTTTCTTTTCGGTTCATTATTTTTTTTGATATAAATCTATATATTGCGTGAAGTAAATATCAGTCAACCTGTCACTTTTATTTTTTTTATTTTGTGATTTACTCACCTCCGCAGCTAATTTATTAATTAAACATTTGCTTCAATAAATTAATATTTATAAATTGAAATTTTTTTTGGCCTTATTATTGTGAAGACAAAATTTTTATTATTTGAACAATTTTCATAATATTCCGGACATTGAGTTTTAAATATTCAGACTCGAAAAAAAACAGTTATAAATTTATGCAATTTTTAATTACTTCTTGCGATTACCGAATATCGAAAAGTTGTTTCGTATGTCATTTACTTTCAAGTAAACTCAGTTTTTATAGAAGGGATTATTTTGTAACAAAAACCGCAAATCATAACATCAAATTTGGAGATTTTTTCCATTCTACTTTAAATAAAAATATCAAAATTTTTATTTCAAAAAGAGCTTCGATTTCTTATACATTTTCCAAATAAAATACATTTGAAAGGTATTATTTGGATGGTGTGTTACGAATCGAGTGATGATGCTTTAGGGATAAATGAATGAATTAATGATAAAAGATAAATCATTCCGAATAGCTTAAAAGTTTTGGCTCTGGATCATGATGGAAACCATGTGAAAAATAATTTAATTCACATTCAGATTAAAGATTGTAGGAAGAAGTAAAAGTTGTAAACTGCTGAACTCCTGTAGTTTCGGTTTATCCAAAGACGTCATTTCATTTTTGCGATGCTTAAAGGTCAGAAATTAAAAGAAAATATAAAACGAAAGTGCGTTTAATGTATTGAAGTTTCCATAACTGCGGTTTAATCTAGGAATGAAATTATGCGATTTATATATTGAATAGAGAATATTTCTATAAACTTAACGCATTATTTGTAAAAAAAATTATATTTATATATATATATATATAAAATAAAAGATACAATGGATTTTGTTTCAAATTGCAGCACGAGCAAAGTGGCAAATACTGGTATGTTGAGAAATCCATTGCATTAGGTTTGGCATTGGTTTGCACGTGTAGAATACACGAAGAGATTCGCAAAAGAAACAGTTCGCTCATTTAAAGCTGCGGGTTTTTGATGCTGCACAAATCTGCCCAAGAAGGGATGTTAGCTCCAAGCCTCTTGCGCCTGCATCAAGTTTGATAACTGATAAAAAAAAAATCGTGGGACTATCTCTTTATAAAAGCCATTTTATCGCCTATCGATTGCATATTATCTCGTTTGATACATGCGAAATGACCATTTGTTACCTCTCCTAGAAGAATATTTTTATCAATTTTTCTAAAGCAGTGGCGTAGTGATTGAATCTCCTTTTCGTTCGCAAAAATCAGCGAGTTGAGTTGTCAGAATAGCACGAAAAACGAAGATTGTTTCAATTTTCTTCTTGATTCGACTCTTAATGGCGGCTGCATGATTTACTTGGTAAAGAACCGCGACTGACTTGGGGCGAATGGAGTTATTCTTCCAGAAATTTGTCCAATGGGCTTCGGCTCACGTTGCGTAACTGTCAAATCCCGTGCCACTTTTAAATCAGAATAAGATGAGTTTAATGTTGTTAACGAAATTAATGTATTTTCAAAAGCACCTAACCTGTTACTTTAACGTCCAATAACGAACGATTTTTATGCCATCGAACAATTTTCTCAGGAGGCAGACTATTCGAGTGATTTGCTTAACATATGTAAAAATGACGCAAAAAATTTTCATTATTTCCCCTTCATGCGTGGATATCGATATCAGACCCGTTAAAATCAATTGATTGAAATGCGGAATTCATAATTTGATGTTAAATTACCAAATTCGGTATCCGAGGCGCCTTTGCTAGTTGGCAGTCCGGCCGCTGGAGATCGTTACTAAATGGCGATTTCATAGAGTAAATAGCCTACCCTCAAATCATGGCACACTGAGAATACAAACTTTATGAGAATATGCCATTGGTCGGGGTAGAATAATTAACTTCATTAGATAAACGTAATCATCCATCTTTTTTTTTTTTTTTTTTGGTTTCGGGTTGCCGCATCTGAATTCTCGTCCGATGTCGATAAGCGGCGTTTAGTGCTTAAGATCGTATCTGTCATCTCCTCTGCATCCTCGATATCTCTCTATCGGCACATCTATTATTGACACTGATGTCCTTTGTGAAGATGTCGACGATTTTTTTTTCAAAAAAAAAAAAAAATACTCTTCCTATCTTATCGCTCCATGCATTCAAGATAAGATTGAGGCTGTTACTCCTACTGAAAAACACAAAGTACATAAACCTAAACTTAGCATCAATCCCGGCGGGAGATCCAGTTTGCGGCCAATCGTTGCAAAGAAATGTTTTGCTCCGGGAAGAGAATTTTTCAGAGATTATTCACCAAAAATAGGAACTGAAGGATGGCGGATTCGATAACGAAAAAGGAAATCACGGTGAAAAGGTTGTCCGCTTTTAAATTTGAAATCGAGGTTTCGGTCGGAATGTCTGACGCGGAAGAGGTGTTAGCGGAAACGTCCGAAGTTCTTCCCGCAAAAGTGGTAGCAGAAAACTCTCAAAGAAGCAACTTAATCAATATCAATAAAAAAATTTCGAATAGGATATCGGTGATTAGGAGAGCTCCGCCATCGTTGCCGCAAACGGAATATGGTAAGAGGAATTCAATCAATTGCGGCATGGACAAAGAACCTGGAAATACCGCCGATACTTCTTTTAGGGGGGTCTCCGATTCAAAGTCGGTACCTGCCGGTGCCATCCTTATAGAGCATGCTATTTTATATAGAATAATTGAAATTCTGTTGTGGAAAGTGCTCGGAGAAAAGAATTTAGTATTGTGGGGATATCCAAGTACGCCGACATATCGATTATTGTGGAACGTTGTTCATTATTACAGCCGCTTAGATTCCGGATCGAGTTCATCAATTCGTCTTGAACAGGTACTGCCGATTTAATGTACAATCATGTTATCATTCGAGTTTGCTTCTGATACTTGAGATAAACCATTCAAAGCACAGCGGTTCATTCCGTTAAATGGCCAAAACAAACCAGGAACAAATAACATAATTGCAGTATGAAAAACAAACATCCGTTTCTTAAAAAAATCTTTTTAAGGAATTCTTTAATAAAGCTTTTTTCCAAAATCAAACAACTCTATGAAAATATGCAAATGATATCTAAATCAATGAACCAGGTAAACCAGAGCCTGCAAGCCGATAATGAATGTTGCAGCAAAGCTGTTTGACCGTAATCAATGTCGTTCGTTTGAGCCATATGTCTTGGTGCGGTATGCTAAGTTTTTTTTTTTTTCAAGTTCAAAGAACGTTTCAGACGCAATTAGAAGATCTCCACGGCAAATTATTCCAAAGATTTTAAAAATTCAATTTTGATTTTCATTGTGGCTTTGTAAAATCATTATTATCCGACTTTCCCGGCCTCAGAACAGGTTTAAAAAATAAAGTTCTTATTATCAGCGTAGTCACCATCATCTTAGCAAATAAGGGTTATCGCGGCGCCTTAACAGAGCATTGATTGTAATTTAATTCAGTTTAATCAGTTTCACCGTTACGTTCAGACAGGCAACTTTTGCGGCAGAAATCAAAACGGAAGTGCGCCAACAGATAGCCGCGGAAAACCAAGTTGGTATTCACTTCGTTCATTTCTTTTTTTTTTTTTTTTTCACATTTAACTGAGTTATCTTTATTCGACCTCTCGGAATACGTTTCATCTCTGAATGTTGTTCGTCCCATTACACAATGCCTCGCCCTTTATAAATAATAATCTTCCTCTCCTGAAAAAAATAAGGAAGACAGAAGTTAATTTTGAAAGTAAACTGTGGCATTTGTCCAAAACTTCCATAACTCTATATTTGATTTTTAATGTGAGCTTTGCCATCTAGAATCATGTAAAGAGTTCGGCTTCATTGTTTACGTGTGCATAATTGACTCCTAAAAAGCAAATTTGCAAAGAATGACTCAATATATTTGTCTTTCATTAAAAATTTCTGTTATATAATTTAACTTCTGCTGGGTTTGGTTTCCATGGGAGGTTGCCTTATATGTCATTTTTACGGTTAGTTAGTTTACGATTCGCAACTTGTAGGAACACGACTGTCAGGGTGACATTAACTGCTTTATGGAACATGTTGGACATTTCCTAGAGCTCTGCGCACCCACTCACGAAAAAATGGAAAAATTCGGATGGATTAGATTGTCTCGAGAGGAAATCCTAAAAAAAATTTACTATGAAGGTTCGTTCGGACTGTCATTTTTTTAACATGTTTCATACTGGAAATCACATACTTTCTAATCTCCACGTTTTTTTTTTCACGTGCGCATTCAAATTTAAATCACTTCTCGATTTACTTTCAGATTTGCTTCCTTTCTTGATCAGTTCGGATCTCAGTAATAATATAAATATTTTGAATTCGTATAAGGACATAATGCGGCTTCAGAAGTGGCAGGAACAAGGATTCACGGCAATATCATGGAATGGTCACAGGCATTTCTCTCGGTTAAAATCAAGATTTTTGTGGTGTCCAAAATGCACTAGACAGTTAAAAAAAAGCATTATTTCCTATTGAGGATACTGAATTTTAATGATTAATTTAAAAAAAAAGATTATTAGCAAACGATATTTCTTGATTTAGATTAAAAGAAGAACAAGATCTTACACATAATGATACAAGTTATACATAATGTATTAATGGTGCTAATTTGAGAAAATCTTAATCTCTTCATATATTTATTTATGTATATAAGTAAATACATAAATAAGATTTATGTATTAAATATCTAATGTAGAGAAAAAAATTACATTTATGTATTACATAAATATATGTAAATAATCTGAAAATATATGTATGTATATAAAAAAGCCTTTAAAACAATAATGCTTTTGATTAGTTGAAATGCAGAATTTTAAGTGCCTCTCATGTGTAATTATTAATTATCAAAATTAGCACTTGTCAACTTAATTTATTGTTTTATACACCTGAATTCTTATTAAGCTGAAATTTAGGATCTTTTTCTTCAGTATGTGATAAATCTCTGGCGATGAAAAAAATCTTTCTTTTATTAGATTTGTTTGCAGTATTTCACCATATTAAAAATACTTTTAAGGAGTTCATTGTCGGATTACAGTATTTTACACTGTTTATTATCCTAAAGTAATATAAATGTATTTTTACAAATTGATCGTAACAGTTATTCACGACAAGTTATGAATATTGTTAAGGAATAACTTACGATTTCACTTTGTTTTCTTTATTTCCTTACGATATTATAAAAGCAATACTTTAAATCATGCTGGCTATTTGAATTTCAAGAAAATTTCAATGGTTTTCCATAATCCTTTAATAAACATAATTGGAGTTGCGGACGTAAAATTTCATGTTTCATTCTAAATTGCGCGATTCAGGTAAAGGTAAAAAAGAGCAAAGTTTGAACGCGAATGTTTTTTCAAATGAGAAATTTCAAAGCCTCCTTAATCGAAAGGCGAAATTCCCCGGTGATTTAAACCGTTTTCTAACTCAAGAAAATGACATCCACCGGGCTTCCCGATAAAAAGCGACCAAGGTCATCTGCTAAGGGATTCTTTTCGAACATTTAAATTCCTGGAATAAAGGGCATGATTTTAACCGTATTTTCCCATTTTGGTCGTTACAAAAATGTTAGGCAATTTGCACGGTTAATGGTTAAAAAGAGGTTTTTTTTTTTTTCAGTGAATTAAGCAAGGTAACATTATGCTTCTTACCTTCTTTTGATTCAGTCATTTTTATCGAGTTTGTGCAATTTCAAATACATAAGAACGTTAACGCCCTTGGAATTCTTTGTCAATGGTGTGGTACATGATCAGAATGAATATTCACAAAAATGGGCAGCACCAAATTAATGCTCTCGGATTTTTTTTTTTTTTTCATGAACGTTATTGATCATTTATAGAAGGAAAGTTGTGAAAACACCGCACTACACGAATTTTACAACGATGAAACATTGAAGAAAGTTTTTTCTGTGTCATTGTCATTCAACATTGGCAATCTCTACTCAATCAATTGCTTAATATTAAGATTTGATGGGAATTATTTAAGGATTGTGACTGTTATTACTAAGAATGAGACAAACAGGTGAATTTGATATGGAAATCATTTAGGAAAAGGAAGTTTGAAATGGTCTTTCTATTTATAAAAATAAAATTCATTTAATTATTTTATTCATACCCTAATAATTTTTTTAATTAAATTGCATTTTTTTCTTATCATAAGCCTTATTGGTATCGTTTTAAAAAGATTTCGTAAATAAAAGTGATATAATGACATTTATGTATTTCAGTTATTTTGTGTATCAAATATGTGTAAATCTTTAATTTTATTTGTGAATTTTTTAATAAAATTTCATTTTATCTGCTATTAATCCACGTTATTTAATTTCAATTTTTGTTCTGCAGATAAAATATTTTATTTTGCTTTCCTTTTTACTATATTAAAAAGGAATTCTTTTTATTCCAGATGTAAAATATCATCGGCTTATCCCAAATGTTTCGATATCTTCAGAGATTTTTAAACTATTTATCAAATATATTTCCATTCTGCACCTGAGAGAATTGTAATTTATGTCTTCATCTTTAATTTTTTATTAAAGTAGGATCCGGAATCTACACACTGACATCATTTAATACATTATATTATCTATTTTACGGTACTTTTAATTTTGATCTATCGCAATACTTTAAACTTTGAACTTAAATTGTGTAAAAAAATAGTCAATTAAATTTCCTCCATAACAAATCAAAGATTTTTTTTGTTAATGCCATATTAATGTGGTGTAAATTTTTTTTTTTTAAATCGTTGCCGTATATTATTATAAAAGAATGTTAATTATACATTTGAGCAAATTACAATTTACAATTTACTCAAGATTTATCAGATTATAAGGATGTCGTTCTTTAACAACAGCGATATTTCTTGAAGAGAATCAAAATAATTATTTAAATATCAATGATACTTATGTTGTATTTAATGGATTTTTTTGTTTCAAAAAATTGCCTCACATTTGTGATGCAGAATTCCTGACTTCGGAAAATTTAAAAGAGTGATATTTCCTACACTTTCTCATTACAACGCTTTCCTTGTACAAATTAAATTTATTCATTTATTCTTCCTTCTAGGCCGTGAAAAGTAGAAGCGTCCGGGAATGCATATTTGGACAATTTTTTTGGTTCTCCTGCGCCGCACAGCCCAAAACAGTTATGCACTGTGTGAAGAATACGTTCAAGATTTCGTACCTTAGTTTTACCGTTGAAAGATTAATTTCCGTTTTTTGTTAAACTGGATGAGATGGTTTTCTGAAACTGCAAAAGCGTAAAAATAAACCAAAGAGAATTGTACACAAACGGTACTGAAAAAAAAAAAAAAACAATTCTATTTTCCGTCCGGTTACTTCTAACACAGAGAAAAACCATTGCATTCAACTAATCCCATTTTAATTTCTTTTTTTTTTTTTCGCACACTCAAAATAAGAGCTGAATTGCCGGAAGAAATCCTGATACGTTATTTATAATGTGGTAGAAACCATTTTATTCGTTTCGTGACTGTAAACGATCGAAATGTCTGATAAATGAAGAAAACCGAAACTCAAATCCGAACCATTTCGGTCAAATCAATAGCGATTAACAACATGTTCATTAGTAAAATTATAATGAGAGTCAGGAAATGTTTAATCCGTTCTTAAATAACTAGGAGTTCGAAAGAAGGAGAAAAGTTCCGAACGTTGCCGTGCAGGTAGCGGAGAGGGAAAAGAGCACGAAGATATCGAAATATTCTTAAAAAAAAAAAAAAAAAAAAAAAAAAAAAAAAAAAAAAAAAAAAAAAAAATTCAATATCATACACTGAAATAATATGGAAACGTTCACAAAGTGACGGCGAGTTTGGCGAAATAAGCAAAATGGTGTGCCGCATTTTAATGATGACTGCATTTACATGGACCTGCTCTTCAATTAGATGTTGCTTAATTGCCTGCAAAGTTTTTACATCGCGCCCGCCAGCTCGGGCGTTACATAAACGCTTAATAATGATACTTGAACTTAAAGCATTCACACATTTGGGAGAGGCCGCACGGACTCGAGCTTTGTAATCGAAGAGAAGTGTTTCCAGTCGATCAAGGGGAGAAGGTTAGCCGAATTTCAGGTTTTGGGGGGAAGGACGGTGCGCAACGCACCGGACCAGGATCCGAAAAAAAAGGCATCTCCCCAAAATGCGCAAGGCAGCCTTATGCTCCAAATTAACATTTTTGCTCTCGTACCTGACTTTTTCCGTTTCATAATTTTAATTGCTTAACATGCAGAAACTTTGAGAGACATTTCAAAAAATGGAAATTGTACAGGGAAAACTACGAAAACAACTGATTTTCCGGTAAATAAAAAAACCGCGCGAAGAGACTTGAAAAATGTATATATATATATATATATATATGCGTGTCAGCAGTAAATCGATATATGCTGGAAAAAGATAAATCTAACTTTAGTGTGAAAATTTATGGAATTCTGAAAATAAAGTAACACAAATTTATCGCGTTATGTGTTAAAAATAATACTGAATAAGGCCGAATGCGGCACAACGTGTACATAATGCACTTGTGATGCAACATTTGTCAAGAGATCGGCAAAAATTTTTCTAGGATCAAATTTGTTTTATAAATCCTGACGGACAAAATATTTATAGTTCTGATTCGCAACGATTTCGATGATTTAAGGCTTTTTCAAATTCCTGAAATTAAATGAATTTTTTTTTTTTTATCTATTATAATACATCATAAAAAGTGTATGTATGCGCATGCATTGTTTCCTAACGTTTTAAAACAAACATCCGAATCGGTAAGCGAGATCTACGCAGAATTTTCACTTTACAGACTGATCTTTAAGCCGGTCAAAAATTACAATCATCAAATTGTTTACCTATTTAAAATATTTGTATATATGTGTACATGCGCAAAAGACAAAATTCGCAATAAAAAGGCTTAAATTCAATAAAAATTTCATCTCACGCAATAAACCCAATCTCCTATTTCTTATTCAGTATCTTGCGTTGATATTTCCTAATGGGCAAATCAACAGGAGCATGCTCCGATGAGGAACTTTAAGTAATTGTGGCTCCTATTTTACTGGGAGGCGACTCATTCTTTTTGAAAAAGAATTCAGGTTTCGCCGAGAATTAAAATTTGCCCATTGGACAGTAACAACGGGAAGCGAGACCAACGCAGCACGGATAATTGGACGAAAATGTAATTTCCCGTGAATAAAAGCCGTACCCGGCAACTTGATTTTGGGCACCTCAAAGTTCCCGCTTTGCTCTTGCCGTCCAGGAAAGTCGTTGGGACGACGTTGCGGAACTCGAAATCACGAACAACAGTAATCTTGACCCCCCCCCCCCGGGAGAAATCAGCAAAGTGCTTTTCGACGCTTCCGGCAAAATCCGACTGAAGCAGCGGCAGCGCAATCGCCTGCCCGTTGCAACAGCCGATAAAAACGAAAATATTCAGACCGGAAGAGATCACTCGGCACGCACAGCGGGTAAAATAATTGCGCATTTTGCAATTTGAGCGGCTTTCCGTAAAAAAAAAAAAAAAAAAAAAAAATGAAAATTCCATTTGGATCTCGGTCGGCGATCGGAGTTTTTCCCATTTTCAAAATGTCGTCAAACTCGTGTTCACGTTCATTCGGGGCCTTTTTTTGACTTTAAATTTAGTTTTGCCTTTGTGGCCACGCGAAGGGGTGGCGCGTGCGGGGAATGCTCCCCGCTTCGGGGGAGTCGGTCAAATTTGTCAACTTCGACTCGGCGTTTGACTTTTCCCTTTTCCCACGTCTCCCTCCCCGCAGGGAGGAGAAAAATTTCGGAGGGGCCGCCGCTTGGGGGCGAGACGCCCGCCATGAAATCCCGCGATTTGCCGCGGAAGGCGAGACCGTCGCTTTGCCGCCCGGGCCGGAGGAGTGAAAAATTTTCCGTTTTCCCTCCTGCCGGCCCGGGATCGTAAAAAAAACGAATTTCGTCGATCGAGAGCGAAACGGTCTGCAACAGCCATTTGCACGAACCTGATTCCGCTAAGTGAAACTCAACTGCGTTAACTACCGTAGTTTTGCACCGGTGAATATATCGGCGACGTTAAAATGAGGCACGTCTGATTCGGTCTCGTTGACGTGGTCAGCGTTGGCTTTTGAAATGGTAAAAATTTCTTTTTCAAGATTCTGAAACCAAACTCGGAAAATTTAACAAGTGTCCAGAGATATAACCAATCTCGCATTCTGCAGTATACACGTACGTCACAACAGTTGCACATGCAGCAGGCTGCGGTTCCAAAGCGTTCAGTTTACTAGCGAAAGCGTTAAAAGCTAATAATTTTTTGATTTGATGACTTGTTATTTTAAATAATTGTAGAACTTGTGTATTTTAAATAATGTATGTTGTTTTTTTTTTATTGAAATATGTATGTCATTTTAATAATTTTAAATATGTGCATTTAAAGAATTATTTTAAATAATTATGAAATGCATATAGAATATACGTATGAGACATATAAAATTTTTCTTTTTGGCTTTCGTAATAATATCGTTTCATAATGACCGAAATCATTTATAAATTAACCATTTCTCTAACTAACATTATCAAACATGTATATTATGATAACTTAATTTTACGGTATGAATAATATGTCACGGTTTTTAAATTGAAATAAAGTGTGCAAAAATTTAGCGTTATTTTTGCTGTAAACCGTAAAAACTTACCTTTTTTTTTTTTTTTTTTTTTTTTTTCAATGCAAATAATAAAATTAAAAACCGGG